>DWHP01005207.1:0-12067 GCA_018247895.1 Parnassius honrathi
AGATGTCTATGGGCCACAGCAACCACTTACCATCAGGTGGACTGTGTGCTCGTTTATCACCCTATCCTATAAAAAATCTCTTAAACATAATTAAGACGCGGCTCAGAAGAACAATTACCTACTAAGGCATTTTCCTACGTCGTGTAACCATTTTACGTATGTAATAAACACGCAGGCCTGGACAATAATTTGGTAACCATACCCGTAGTAACACTAATTCGTGCGGAAATTGAATGAAGTACACCTAACAGTACGTTTGCACTGACAAACATCCAAAACATAATGTTTTGAAACAAATGGCATAAAATAAATTACACAACATGTTTTGTTGATGGTGGCATTCGCACTCATAAAAACTGTGTAAAATTTTTAACAGATATTCAAACTTATCTTTCAACATGACAATATTTTTACAAATTTGTTTTCAAATATTTTGTTTACATAGTTATAAGGATATAATATAGCTAAAATATGTAATGTACAATAAACTGTCAAACATATTTCACTACAACATGTTCTTTGACTATGCAAACGCTTTTTGATACATTGTCAGAAAACAGTGTTTAAAACATGCTTTTTTTTTGAAAATCGCGTCAGTGCAAACTCACGGTGATAATAACTTAAAATAATAAAAATTGTCGTTAATATGAATGTCGATCGAGACTAATAAGGCAAGCAGCTCGAGCCGATCTATAAAGAACACATAATATGTTTTACAGTAAAATTAATGTATATAACAATGATGACGTAAAATTAAATTAAGTATAAAAAAATTTGTACAAAATTTAAATCTAGAACAGATTTACGATGCAATACGACGGATTTTCTTGTTGTTCGGTAACGATGAACAAAGCAAGCTTACTCATGAATTTAGTAAACATATAATTTGCCACGGTGTAGAGAAACTAATCCACCCATTCGTTACACTTGACGTAATTATAACCCACAGACTTCTGCCCACCCTGTGTTTTAATTAAGATAGCTTTCTAAATAATTTGTTCACTGTGAATAAATCCAAAATGTAAAATATAAAGCTTAGAGTTGAAGTAAACGTACAAGGTACTGTTTTACCACTGCTTAGTACAGGCCTCCTCTTATTTCTGAAAAAGTTGTAGGGAAAAGTCATTATAATAATTTATTTCGTACGTAACTCGTACTAAAATATATTTTTCTGAGACAAAGAATAATCACACCATAACCAGCTTCGAAATACAACTTTTTATGATTATGAACAAATTTTTACTTCAACTGGAATTAGATTACTTAAATAAAGTACGGTAAGTACTTGGTTACAGTACACTTGGTAATAGCAGCGTAAAATAGCAGCTTGATACTGTTGTGTTTCGTATGGTGAGTGTAGAGAATCGGAGACCCTTTTCATTCCATTTCTTTTTTTATTTCAGTCCTCAGAGTTGACAACGCATCTGCATTATGATTCTTGATTGATGATAAATGTAGATGTGGTGTGTGGATGGGTGAAAGCATCCGCTTACCTGATGGAGGTGGACTGTGTGCTCGTTTGTCACACTATTCCACAAAAAAGGCGCATGGTGATTGTAGTTACGCTCGATTTCAAGCATGAAAATCGAAAAGCTGCAAAATATTATAAAGATAGTCTTAACACAGAAGCAGTCTCTTGTCCTAAACTTACCGCAACAAAATTACATGAAATAGATATTAGTCTCATTTTATTGCTTCAAAATTTGTACATATATCACAACATGGGTGATAGAATATTATCCAGAGTAAATACTGTATAATGACGTTGTGGAGAATTTGTCTTCTTCACCACGCCCGAAGTGTATATAATATGATATTATATTGTGTTGGCACTCGAATTATCGGACTTCTCACACTTGACGCTGGATTTCACTGCTGGTCTAGATGTTTTACGTAAAGTATTAAACACGAGTACTTAATTATATTTTTTATTAGTTATAGTTTGTGATGAATATATGAATGCCAACTTTTGGTCCAAGTGCCAACCACGCATGCTAGTAGTGCAGGCTGTTAATTGACGAACGATCTGGTGACCGACTGATGGCGGAAACGTCTGTACTTACATTAATTCGTGACTAGGGTACGCTGCACCGGAGATCCAACCTTCAGTCTGGAACTCAGTTATCATAATTACCAGTATCATCACCATTATCAGTCTCCTTTATGTAGCTCTCGGCGTTTGTAGACCGGGAGCTGAGTTCTGAGTCCTATCAAGTTGTAAAAGCCAACTGGCTAACATTACTGACATCACAGAAAATAGGCATCTTAATCCAAAACACTGCACTACAGTGCGATTGTGTATCTCTGGTGGAAATAGTCGTTCGGTAAGAATTACTATGCAACTGCATAATACCTTTTAATTTTGATAAAATTTTGTATCCTAAACTAAGATATTACTAACCGTGCGGTTAAAAATGGGATAAAAAATGGCGTCGATATATTCAACTTTTTGTACGTGTTGTACGTGGTAGAGCCACGCTGCAGCTATATTATAGTTATAGCGCGAACGGGTCGGCTCAACCGGGACATGACCACGCTCTCACAGAATACCAGCGTAGAATAGCAGCATAATGCTGCTGTGTTTCACATGGTGAGTGCTGAGAACCGGAGACCCTTTTTACGGGAATCGAGGCATTTCATCTAAGTCCTCAAGGGTGACAACCCATTTGCATTTTGATTCTTAATTGAGGATGAATGTGCATTTCTATGAGCCACAGCATCCACTTGCCATCAGGTGGACTGTGTGCTCGTTTGCCACCCAATGCTACAAAAAAACCTCTCACTCACATACTATCGCTATCTCCCTCGCCGGTAAGGACTACAAAAAATATGTTAAATATGTTATGAGTTTCTCGAACTTCCTATAACTTCAGATCATCTTGTCACTGGAATCAATGATAACAAAATGCCATAAACGACAAAAAAAATTCGCCCCGGTTTTGCTAATTTGAAAAAACTTAGACTCGACATCCATACATTACAAAAACAGAAGGTTGGCAGCAACAGCTCCCTGATAACAACTATAAATAATGATAAACTGTGGTCGCCAGGCCACCTACCAAGCGGCAACTGTCGCCAATATCTCCCTATAAGGCAATCTATGGAGGGGGTCTACGTTTATCTGTGAATTTTAATGGGCAGTAATTAATGAATGAGTAAACACTTTCACTATTCAATGAAATCAAACGGTAATCGTCAAATCAAAACTAATCGCCATAACCCATCATCGTTATCATAATTGTACTGCAGAAATTTCACAGACGGTCGAGGGTGTCGGCTCCGCACTCACCAAACCCGTCTGCGCAGCGTGGTTTTGTCAGCATATGTCTAGAAGTGATGTCTGCTTTCGGTGATGATAATCATATAAACGCGCGCTTATCTAAAGTTTATATTACACAAGCAACCCTGGTTCAATCCCCGCCAGCAAGTATGAAATCGCTAATTACAATTTTTAGTCCTGTGGTGAAAGAAAACATTGTGAGGAAACTTTCATGAAAGAGAAATTAAAAAAATATTTTTTCCCGGAGACATGCAAATTTCATCATTACGTTCGAACACGCATTGGAGCAGCGTGTAGCTTCACGTTGCAGACATCTGCTAGCCCTGAAAAACTCTTATAATTGAGCTCCAGGACGTGTAGCTGTAGGATTTATATTTAGTCATATCCTACTTTACACAAGGAATGAATTGGAGTAATGGTGTCTCTTATATTACTGTAGCAGCTGGTGTTCTATAGAATACCAGCGTCAAATAGCAGCATAATTTTGTTAAATTGTATGGTGAGTGACATTGATCGAAGACTTAAAGACAATAATCTGGTAATGAGGCATCCCACCTTAATCTTTAGGGGACACAACGCATCTGCATTTTCATACTAAATCGAGAAAAGATGTGGTTGTCTACGGGCCACGTTATACACTTACCATTAGGTTAACGTTCTACTCATTTGTCATCATTATTTCCTAAAAAAAAGATCTCGAAGGCTGTAACAAGGACAAATGAACCATTAAAACACAACCAGACCCAAAAACAAATTGAGTGGTCGACCAAACGTCTTAAAGACTTACGTAGTAACATAATTTAATCTGAGCCAGAATATGCCAAGAAAATAAATGGAACCATGACAGCAAAACGAATAATATAGCAAATGTTATATACATATGTATTGAAACAACTTCCCGTTAAAATAATTGACGGCATTGTGCAATCAAAGGTAAAAATGAAACAAATCGTTCCTGACGAACGCGATATAATTACCGCTTAAGTGAATATTGCCTTTATATTTTGAGCACTATAGATTATAGATAGTCGATATTTCAGAGGAAGTCCAATGTCCATATTTTTAGTTATCAATGTCGATTTGCTACTCGAAGTCTCTTGCTGGCATTGAAAGGTCGTTGACTTATCAGATCGACAGAATTATCTTCTCTCCCTTCCCTGTTAGTTTTATTAAAGACCTTGCATTGCAGTTCTTTTTTATAATAAAGAACAAAAAACAACGTCACTTGATATATAGTAAAATGTTTATTGTATTGAAATAAATTTATTAAAAATATTGATGCACATTTATTATCACAGCAGTAACTAACACGCAATATAAAACGATAATCATCGCATTTGCTTGTGCACATATGTAGGTCATTATGTTTTCAAGACTAGTAGCGAATGTGCAGTAGGCTATAACAAAATTGAATAATATTGATATGTGAACTTGATATCTGGGTTTAAAGTATCAAATTCATCCAAATACAGTAAGAACTAAAAAAATATAGATATATTACCAATATTCGTCTTGTCAATTTGTTTGGGGCTCAATGATAAGATCTTCGTCTCGTCGGAGTAGTTCATGAGGCGGATGCGAAGGTCTGTGGGTGGAGCTCCCCCTCTTTTCCTCCTTCCCCAACTCTCCGCAATACTCGCCATTCTAATTAGCCATTGTGGTCGCCAGTCAAAGTTTGCGATCAGCCGGCCGGCAGTCACGCCGCGTAGTCGCCGGCAGGCGGGCACGTGTTCTTAGATATACTAAAATAACATATCGTGGAACGATAGCGACGATGATAAGTGATTGACAGTGTTCAAATAGATTACTACTAACTCTTTGCTTCACTAACTGCAAATATGTGTTCGCTGTCTTACAAAAAACTTTACAGTCAGTGCTAAAGTCCTATTTTTTGACGCAACGCAAGGTAATACTATTATGTTCAACTCGTATACATTTAAAACTGGCACCATTGTGCCGCTATCAATGTATACATACAGAAAATCTTTATTATAAAAACAGCTATTTAATGTGAAAATATTTAACGAGGCAGAGCAATTAAATAATCGTACTCTACTTACTTCATTACTCGCTAACTAGGTATTCTTTACATTTTATTTAATTGCTTCTCATTGATCGCTGTTGTGTATTTTTACACTATTTACAACTTCAATGAAACGATTAAAGTAAATGAATTATTAAATCTAGCTAGTTTGTTTTCGTTAAACAACCAGGTCTTTTATATTTTTAAATAGGTAAAAATATCCTAAAATAAGAGTTAAACGCAGTTTGATAAAATGTCGATTATTGATAATTTTGCAATTATTATAACATCATTCTCATACCTACCTTTGTAATAAAAGTAACATTAATAAGAGTCCGTAGAACACTGTTGAGATTTAAATTGATTTGTTTATCAAACCTACAGTACCTAAAGACGTGTGAGCAAGCAAGATACATATATCGATATCTTATTAAAATTATTTCTTATTGGTATCGTCAAATAATGTAATAATTTAAAATACTTTAGATTCCAATAAATTTACCATTTGATTTACACTAGGGGTTAGACAGGCGACGGAAAGCGGTATCAAAGGAGCAAAACCTTTGTCAATCTACGTACTAATGGTAACGATAATGGCAAAACTTAACCCCAGGAGATTCCTGTATCCAGTTGAGATCTTTTATGGATTGATAATGAAGAAAAACAATATCACAATTAATTATAAATGTGATTGAGAACATGATATTAAAAAAAAAAACAAAATCGTTTATTCTCTATGTAATAAAGATGACAAGGCATCCCATTATTTTGCCGGCGAAGTTGGAACAAGTTTCTTACAACATTATGTCAAAGGACTCGTTCCATATTTATGAAGCTTATAGCGCCATTAAACTAAACATTATTATCTTCAGTTTTATAAAATAGTTATGAGCTAATCAATAGAACTTGTGCGGTTGTGGATACACTTGTCATAAGTATTTTTATTGCATTAACATCAAAGTTAATTTTTAAACATCATCCTCCGACTCTCTATGACCCTTAACGTGCCATGGAACTTACATATTCGGTATTAAAATATCTTAAAATTAGTACAATGTAATAAATAAATGCAAAACTATTTTTTCTTCCATAATTTATTACATTTCTAGCACAACATGCGTGTGTTACTTTACCCTTTTATTTATTGGCGTCACAGAGAAACTTATCACGAATTGACTATTTTTTGCTTGTTTACCAATTACCATCCTTAAAAACCCAGTCTCCATACTGCTGTACATGGCCTAACCGTAAAAGAACAACGGTGTATTCGTTTTTCGTAAATTAATAACTTCCAGTAATAAATTAGTTTATTCATTACCAAGTTAGGTAAGGTAAGGTAAGGTTAGTTAGTAGGCTTGCGAACAGCTGAGAACTTCTGTGAAATAAATGTTTATAAAATATTTTCACTAAAAGATTTATTGCTTGAAGCTCGTAACGCCTGGTTATTTACAAAAATCCACTTATAAAGTATCCAATATTATCTATGATAGTATCTGTCACATCACGAACGCAATCTATTGTGTATGCAAAACTAACCTTCGACAATAATGTCCCTTGGTTAAGAATGCATGAGTTACCGAGGCGAATGCATTTGGCACTAGTCTAGAATATTTCACTGCTTAGTACCTCTCAGTACAAACTTGTCTTCAGTGAATATCAAGCTTAGCAATAATGCAAGTTTAATTCGGTAGGTAACTAATCAAATTCGTAACGCTGTACGAATGGCAAAAGCCGTGAAAGTAATACCACGAAGTGAGAATGGTCATTGCATGACGCGAATGTATATTACCTTATATTTTATTTAACGTATTATTATTTGTACGTTCATATTTATAGTTTATGAAATAAATCAAATAAACTAAAATACCAAATCAAATAAACTAAAATCTTTCAAGCTGTTTCTGAGAATATCAGTAATAAATAAATAGATACTTCTTTCTTATTTTGTTAGTCCGTACTGGTTAAAGATCGTAATAACTGCGCTACTCTCCGTCGCTGGTTTGGACATTTACGTCTGCCGTATACGAGATGGTCACATTGTACGATTTATACGTTAGACAACTTTTGACATAAAATACAACGAAAAAAATAATCTAAAGAAAATTCGTTCATCTAACATTTATCTACGAAAATTCCCTACTTTAAAATTTAGAACCATATATTTTACTCATACCTCGTAAAAGTTTTTTGGGTAATGATATTAAATCACCCTATCTGGCCTATACGTAGCAAAAATACGATACTTGGATAATGCCCAGTATTCCCAGTATTACTCGTACTGGTTTTATGTTATAACGGAAAAATAACAGAGTTATCATTTTAAATTATGCTAGATTAAATAATCAATAACTTAGTAAAAAATATTGATAATAACTTAGTGAAAATATTAATACAAATACTTAATTAGTTAAAATAATTTTAAATATAAAAACAAAAAATTATACTCTCGCTTTTACGTCGTCACGTTAATTTAAAACTCAATTGAATTAATTATCTGCTGGTAAATTATAATAAAATCCAAACGCATTGCACGTACTGTGCAATATCACAAGAGCATCCTTATATTTTATCGTTACGTAATATATTTGACTGTTTTCCGAGCATTCTTTTCATTTCGTCTCTACATAGAGTCAGTGCCACGTGACTTAGCACGTGTACAGTTCCCGTGACGCATCGAAACACTTCTATGTGACGTGAGCACAACACTGAAACGTAATTTATGTAATATCTCTGGAACTGTGACGAAATTTCTGTGAACTATGAGTCATAGTCTCATAGCTGGAGTCACAATTGACCTGTTCTGATACCGAGTTGAAAGGCTTTTTTGCCTCAACATGTATTAGTCATCATATAAGATAGTATAACAGATTTATCAATGAAATCATTGATAACTCACCCCTCAGGTATGCGATGCCAAGTGAATTGGAGACTCTTAATTATTAATTTTTTTAAACATTCCAACATCATTATATTATGATATCAAATGACGTAATGCAATCAAGTTTTATAATTATAATAATTTAAGCTCATACAACCCATTTTATTTAAAAACTAGCTGTCTTGTAAATAAATTATTTAAAAGTTGTTATTAATAGAAAACGATTGCGTTTTAAAAAATAAATTATTTATTTCACATCCATAAAATGTTCAGCGTGTTGGTAAAATAATTTAATAAAAATTAAATACGCAAATTGTCTTTCTAAATTTCTAAATCTTTACAGTCTTCAAATCTTAGAAATACGTGTGAGTTTAAACAGTCGAAAGTCGAAACCAAATCGGATTAAAAAAACTTCGAAACGTGAATTTTACTAGCTCACCAAGTACCTAAGCTTAAAGACAACTTTTTTTTGGTGCACACGGTTGTCCTGTTTAGTATGTAATTCATGTGTAAAAAATAGCATGCTACTTTGAATTACTTTGGTGACGACCACAGAAATCTAAATTATTTATATTTCTGTGGTGACGACGCACCAGTTAACGCTATTATATTAAGTATGCCCACGTCATATCACGTCATATGTGTGTCGCAAGTCGTCTCCATAACACTGGTAATCATCGCATGTCTCTGCCAATTATCAATTTACAATTTAATATTGTTATGATTGCGTAAAATACACATTTACTGTTGACTATATTTAAAGCAGCGGCGTGCGTTCCGAAATCTCTGAACTTATCAACAACTGTTTGATGATAATGGATATCTCATGCGTGAATATTTATAATGTTCACGCGTAATCAGTATCTTTTGTATTGAATCGCAACTAATTGATCAAGTGCTCATAAATGGCGATGATTGGCATGTTTTGATTGCGATTCCAAATAGTTTCGAAGCTTGAAGGCATCGTGTGCGTAGGCGGCATTAATATGCGTATTGCGAAGCTTAACATTCGACACTCGAAAGCGTGAGCCGTGTTTCTGATTGATAGCGCTACTGGAGTCTCCGATGACTCACGCATAGAGATCGTATTACACTGCCAATGGTTTCTTTGACCCTATTCAACGGTTTCACTAGTGCAATAAGTTGCCCTTGCTCTGAATTCAAAGCAGCCGCAGTGTTCCCGGAATAGTAATAAAAGTGGTCACATGAGAAATTAGAACCGAGTACAAGTGTTATTAACTGCTATAAAGGTATTCTTGTTGATGAGGTATTATTTTATACAATAAGGGTGACGAATCTAGGATACAGCGTACGAGCACACAGTTCATCTGATGGTAAGTGGACCATAGACATCTACATCTATCCGCAATTAATAACAGAATGCAGATGCCACTCCTGAAGACTAAGATGAAGTGCCTCGTTTCCAGTAAAAGGAGTATCCGGTTCTCTACAATCACTATACGAAACACAACAACATTAAGGTGCTATTTGACGCTGGTATTCTGTGAGAGTGTGGTCCTACCGCGGTGTCCCGGTCGAGCGGACCCATTCGTGTTAAAACTATAATATTGCTGCAGCGTGGTTCTACCACGTTTGAAGTCTTAAGTTCTATTATTTCGTATTTATATTGTGGCGGTAGAAGAAAAAGAGGAGATCTCCCGCCGGGCAAGGTGTTTTACCCGGGGAGCGGCCAACGCTCCGTGTGATAGTTCAGAGCTGTTCTACATATACTGTTTATGATTTGGAAACTTTGATAGCGAGATTTAGGCTTCGATGTGTTTCACTTGTGGCGCGACGACTGTGCTGCCACAATATAACTACATATCTTTAATTAAGCCTGAGATAAACTTATATTAAAAAGAAGCAAACAACATTTTACCTTATTTGGAAATAATAATATATAAAAACGAACATAATGAAGTTTGTATCTCTGGGCTGGGGCTCCCCAATAGTCCCTTTCCACTTGACCGCATCCAGCGTAGACCGGCTCGAATCGTCGACGACCGAGTGCTTTCTGATCGGCTCAATTCACTGGCGGTAACTCCTTTCTAAGGGCCGGCAACGCACCTGCAATTCCCCTGGTGTTGCGGTTGTTGATGGGCTGCGATAATCACTCAACATCAGGTGAACCGTATGCTTGTTTGCCCCCTCTTTAATTAAAAAAAAGTTTTAAAGTTTTTGCTGTAAACGTTTTTATTTATAACATTTAATTAAAATAAACTTTTTTAAATTCGGTCATACAATTTATATAAGCGTAAAAGCTATCCACATACTTAAATCTTTCATATGCTTTTGAAGGAGATGCTCATTTGTGAAATATTACATATAGTATACTTATTAATAGTCATAGTATATTAACCGTGATATTAACAGTAGAAGGAAAATAATGAACACATGGAACAAGTATTTATATGGCTTACAAGTAATTATTTTTCAAGGTCTGAATGTCTGTCCTTGTGTGATTTATGTTTATAAACTGCCCCCACGACAAGAGAAAATGTTATAGTGGAGGTAACGTTTTTTAAAAGAAGAAGACAATACGATGGCTCCATACTACTTTTCGTTTGGTTGAACCTTTCCAATACCTGAAACAATAAAGCGTATGCAAAATCAAACCACTAATTTATACTGAACATGCGCTTATAATAACAATTGAAATTTCATGATGATAAGCAATAACGTTAACCGCGCTTCTAAATCACGCTGTATCACATATTTATGTCAAAGACAGTACGGCAGTCACGACGACTCGTGTATAATTATGCTTGAGGGTATTATTGTTCGCGCTATGGATCTACTCGTATATATTCAAATCACCGCAATTCCTTTTAAAATATATATCTATAGAATTAGGATGACAAACGAGCACACAGTCCACCTGATGGTTAGTGGATGCTGTGGCCCATAAACATCTACATTTAACCTCGATTGAGAATCAAAGTGCAGATGAATTAAAAACGACTGAAAAAACATACTAACCTCACCGAAAATGCTCTCATAGATAATATTATACTATGAGTTCATCTAACTTTTTATACATAGTTTTTTTTTATACTTTTTAACTTGTTGATTAATAAGCATTGAATATATTCAGAGATTTTTTTGTAGGTATACATTGCCCCATAAATCAATTACTAATTCTTTGTAGTCGAATAACTAGCCTCACGACGTATATATTTTTTAATTTGTGATGCAGTTTTTATTTCGTTTCTTACCTTTTCCCCTTTTAATTATATGCGCTCATCTATGAAAGTGTCTCTTCAAATTAATAAAATGCGGTTTAAAACTACATAATAATATGAATATTTAATCAATTGAAATATCCTTTTAGCTTGTAATTTAAAGACAGTAATTGAGTAACCTTGTTTTGTGTCATATTATTCGGAATTATGTTTTTCTAATCATAGTCTCCAATCTAATAATACCTGCCTAGTATACGTTGCAACAGTTGTCGTTTTTGCGGAATACATGGTCAATCAATTTTCACTTTATAGATACATATTATAAATTTATTCATTACATTTTTAAAACTATGTGTGTAGATAACTACATTTGAAAGAATTTTAAAATATGCGTAACAATCTTATGATAACCATATAATAAATAAACTAAATCTGTAGCATAGTAATTTATTTTATAGAATGTGGGTGACAAACGAGCACACAGCCCATCTAATGGTAAGTGGATGCTGTGGCCCAAAGACATCTACATTCATCTTCAGTTAATAATTAAAAATGCAGATACGTTGTCACCCCTGAGGATTTGATAACTCATTTCCAGTAAAAAGGGTCTCCGGTTCTCTACGTTCATCATACAACATAAATACATACAGCATAAACCATAATTAATATTATTAATAAAATAAGCATAATTAATAGTATTGTGT
>DWHP01005208.1:0-12066 GCA_018247895.1 Parnassius honrathi
CCTTGGGGGAGGCCTATGTTCAGCAGTGGACTTGTGAAGGGCTGTAATGATGATGATGAATTGTACTCATGATTTTTTCTTCAAGTAACCAGTTCAGTTTTTTCTATTATATCAATAAGATCAAAAAATATAATTCATGTTATATAATTCATGTTATATAATTCATGTTATATGTAATTTGTATCTAAATATAATTTCCAAAATACACGATTTCCAAAAAAAAATACCGAGGAAAGCTCAGTCACCCAGGTACTATTAATTAACGGAGTATACTTTGAGCAAGTAAGGCTGGTATTCAGAGAAAAAATATATACCCATTATACTATATATAACCATTACACTTTACAACTGTTGCTATATATAACTTATACTTGTGATTGTTGGGACTTGATGAAACTTCATCTTCATGAAGAAAAACAATGAACGTATGTATGTTTCCTGTTCTTAATATTTATATATCCTAAGGTGCTACGAGGTGAAATCCGTCAGATTTTTTAATTGAAAAATAAAAAATAACTATTGCTGGAACAAGTGCATGTGTCAATCCAAATCACAAGAAACTGCAATGATATGGCAAATATAATATAATACACTTCATGTTACTTTAATGGCCAAGAGTGCACTAATACATAATAAAGGCAAACAACTACGCTATAAGCATTACTAGTGTTCTTGTATTAAATATAGTAAGAAGTTACAAGGCTAGGGCACTATACTGAATAAAATGAAAACAATATTTTTCTGATTGGAAATAGTTTTAAAAAGAATATTTTAATTACAAGTAGTTGCATACACGCCTTGTAAACATACAAATGTCGAAAACGATAACAATTTTATAATTTACCATAAAGTAAGCTAAATTATGAAAAATATTTGTTAATATAACATACAATATTATTTTAAACTAATAGGCAAAACTGCATACACCACGTATAATACTGGCACGTGAATTACATTAAAATATCTCGTATTCATTAAGTTATCTGTGCAGAAGGATTCAATATACATAAAAATTTGGTAAAATATTGCTTTTACTTACACTTTATCAGCCAGCTCCCTCACTTTCCACATACTTATAAAACGATCCATTTTGCACCAGTATTAACAGATACGTTTATTTAACAAAAATATCACTGTAATTTCACGAAAAATAACATAAAAATTAACTTAAAACGCGAGCTGATGATTTGGCTGACATTATTGCAAAATGGCGAGTGAAATATTGCCAGTATAAAAATATCTCTTGTTAAACAAATTAAGTGTCATTGACTCAACTTGGAACCGCGGGGTCGTATTTTAGCCAGTGTTAAAAAATATGAAATTATACCATCATTATAGTATTACCACAGAAGAAATAATACTACAAGAACGGAAGGATCACTCTCTAAAGACCGATTTATACCACGACAAGTACAGTAGCGAGTTTAGTTACAGGACAGTTGACAGTAAACGATTAAGTGGGCAGTAGCGTTCAAACAATATCTTCCTGGCGAGTTTAGTTAAGAACATTAGTTCATAGAGTTCGTTGGAGTATAACGTTTCAAGACTACAGAATTTTTCCGGTTCTTATTCGTTTAAGATGGTTCTAAGATTACGTCAAGAATTAAATGATCCGATGGGAGAAGTATTATTGGTTGTTGCTAAAGAAGTTTTGAAGAATTTTCATGAGTGCAGCATCTCGAGCAGGTTTAATTTTACAATTTGAACTTCCAATATTGTATAAACATTCGTGTTCTAAATACTCCTGTACGAATTTATACATGATATCTTCTGCCCATTTTATTGTTAAAACTCAATATAAAACGTATAAATATTCAAACAGTATCGTACAAACTTTGTGGCAAGTTTTATTATAAATGTACAATTGTACGTTCTGGCGCGCAAACATATAATCAATATGAATATTGAATGACAATTTTGAATCCATTATTATCCCATATATATTTTTCCAAAGACCGCCACGTGCCACCAACACAAAATGCCAACCAAAACAAAATGGTGATCGTGTCATTTTGTTTTGGTTCAAAACTAATCATGCAGATACAGTCCACCTAATCGTTTAACCCGCAATACATTTAGTCATTCGCACACCATAATTTGGTGGTCATTCGTCCCGGAATTGAGCCATGGAGCTATGGCGCCACCACCGATATTTTGAGCACTTTACAGTAACCACTGAGGTGTTCGACGTCCCGGTGTTATAGTTAACCGCGGTTACCCATAGATTAAAATAATTAATTTTTGTTCCGATCTACACATTTATTCGGTGAATCTTAGATTTTTGTAGTACTGTATGGAGTCCCTGTTATCATATACATAGGAATATAATTGAAAGAGTACAAAAGACATTCCTTAGGTCACTTAACTATCGTAAAAATATTACTAACGAATCACATGATGAATCTTTGCGTAGGTGTAAAATGTTATCCCTTTGCGGTAGACGCAAATTGTTTGATATAATCTTTTTATACGAAATTTTGAATAATTTAATTGACTCTTCTCAACTTCACTCAAAGGTATCATTTATTGCTCGTGCTCGTCTTCTGGTGCGATTCTCACGTAAAACGCCACTATTTGTTCCTCCGCGGTTACATAAAAGACATAATCATAATTCATTCTTATACCGTTCCACTGACATATATAATAAGCAATTTACTAATATCGACCTTTTTAATTCATCTTTCAACACCTTAAAACAGACATTAAAAACTAATTTAAGTAAGGTTTTTTATATTTACGCGAACACTACACATTGATTAAAATGTGTCGATGTCAATGTTAACCCGGAGTAACTTATGGTACGGGTTAACATTGACATCGGGACGTCAGTCACCTCAGTCCCCCGTGACCATGGGTGCTGGAAAGCACCCGAGACGTCGGGTATTAAAAATAAAATAAATAAAACGCGATAAAATCCATAAAAGTAGTTTTAATCAACTACCTTTACCTGTTTTATCGCGTTTTATTTCTTTGATTTTTAATTCCAGAAGTAAATTGTAATAACAGTAGTGAGTAACGCAAGATAATATTACGACAAAACATAATTGCTCATATTGCGATTAATTATAATGGTTGATGTTTTGCAAAAACTCTAGTACCATTTTCTAAAACATCATAAATATTAATTAAAAATGTAATTAATATAACGCAAAATGTATATCCCACATTCACTAAAAGGTATTTTTATCGCGCTAAATAAAATATTTTACGCAATTAAAACTGTAAAAGCAGCACAATTAGTCTTTCTTTTTTGTCGATAACGATCTTATCGACTTCGCTTGTCCCTACTACAGTGAGCAGTATTCAATTAAGTTGTCGAGTGTCGGTCGTCTCACTCGTTCTTCGGAGGGATACATATCGCCGTCCTTGTTCCGCGCTACAACGGAAGCTGTCGTTATGAAGTAATGATTAATGGTGATAGGGGCTCGAAGGGCCGCTGGTGAAGGGTTAGACGATTTTACTTTATTTTATTTATGTGAACAATGAAAAGGCAATTAAAGTGTGCCTTAAGGCTTTTGTGTTTCGTTAGGTTTTAATGTAAATATTAATAGCATAACAATCAATGGTGTTATAATTTCTTTGTTAGTGATTATATGTTCAAACACAATAATAATATATAATTTTAGAGTTCCGCCATCACACAAGGGATCATTATTATTTCTTTCACAGCCATCCTAATATTAGACATTTAATAAAACGAATTTTACGAATTTTATCGGGTTAAAAATGACTAATTTTTACTTATTCTAATACCCGATGCTTAAGGTATTGTACAGCACCCATGGTCACGGAGGACTAAGGTGTTTGACGTGACATAGTCATTGTTAACCCCTGCTATCCTAAAATTTTGGAATCAATTCTTGGTTCGATCAACGCAGAACAAGCCTACATTATCTTGAAGACATGCAGCAGTGCATAAGCTTGGCCTTGGGCTTGAATTTTATTATATTATGAGAACTTAAGCAGATGGCAGCACGCAGCCATCTTCTCTATTGAAATTAGGATGTTTTTATTTATTTTCAATAGCCTCACGAATCATTCTTGAATGTTCAGAAATGTATTAATCGGTATTCTTTTGTTAGGCTATGTGGTCTGTCAAATCTGATTTAAAGGCAAAGATGATCTTGAACATGTTCACACACTGCAAACTTCCTTGAGTAAATATGCATTATAATTTAAAGCAATACAGAGTGCAGGGAATACCGTAAATACAATAACCCGTTCCGTGGGTGTCATAAGAGGCGACAGAGCTGGACTGCAGCAGGAGGGGGGCAGCTGCTTCTTCTTGACCACAAATTAAAATAATTAACGATTGCGGCTGGCAACACGCCTACCAAGTATCAATTGGTGTAAATATATGAATACATTATTATTTCTTATATTTACGCGAACACTATTTTTTTTCAACATGGTCCGAGTAGCTCACTGCTCTTTGTACTTTGCCTACCGCCTTGGCGATTACCCACCGATGACGTGATAAATCGGCACTTAAAATTGCATCTAACAATCTTAAAAAAAACATATCTTAGATACTATTTGGGATTTTGTAAGCATTTTGTATATTTTTATCCGAATATCCTTAACTTTTGCCATTACATCAAGGTTATCCATTAATTACCAAACGTGCTGTATATTTAGCACTGGCAGGGAGCGAACATGAATCTCCAGAGGTCCTCAGCTAGTACAGCCGTAACAACTTACTGTTATCTGAATAACATTTCAATCGCGCCCACGCATCAATTTAATAACTTATAATAATAATATCACTTAGTGCGCGCCCACGACAAAAAATCCTAACAAACTTGACTTAAAAGCGTAACACGTTATTATATCAACATTTCGAAAGAACTCCAGGGAACACGCTTGCGCCATTATTAATCAAATGATGCGTCACAACACTATGATATGCTTACTCAGGAATACCTAATAACCCTTTCAATGCTCACTGCATTCAATTTTAACACTTTTTCAAGTAAAATAAAGCTTTATTTTGTTTTATAATCAGCCACCAACATATATCATTTTGTTATTGAAGAAAATTGTTATAAACACAGTAATTTAAACTGTATGTTGAAGGCGATACAATATAAAATTACTTAACTATGCTCAATTTTGTATCATTTAAACTTTCACTATATAATCACGCTAAAAAGCAATCAACCACGATCACTAAAGGTTCCTTTTTGAATGGCACATTTTCATTTAATAGCGTGTAAAATGATAGGGCATTGTTTTCAAGTTGGATGTACCGGTATGAAGACATCGGCTGTCAGAGCACTTGATGCGATAAAGCCTGCCTTTCGTTAATGTCCCGTCGATTTTTTCTCCTTGGTTCGCAACGGATGACTAAGTGGGAGCGAAATACGACAGTCCGGTGGTGAGGTGGCTGGGGCGTGTAGCCATCGTCGTTATCACGTGTCTCCATTTTTATATCTCGCATTCCACAGCTGATGATAAAATGTTATTATAAGTTGCATCTGATAGTTGTGTATCATAAAGGTAATTTATATCTAACCGTGAAGAGGCAGTGTAAAAATATTCACCACCCTGTATCGTACCGTGGGGTCGTAAGAGGCGACAGAAGGAAAAAATCAGGAGATGTACAGTAGGGTCTTCCTAAAAACGATTAGAAAATTAAAAAAAACGACGGGTTGCACTCCGTGAGTGCCGGCAGAAGTGAAGACTTGAATATTAACGTTGTGCATTTTTTTTGGAATGGTTAGGGAATAATTTTGCACGAATTGCTTTAATTATCAGTATAAAAGTACTACGAGTATCATTTATGTGGTAAAATACAATTTTTATTTATTGCACTATCGTACACAAACATGACAATATATATTACATTAAAAAGTTTATCTCTCAAAAATCAAGCGCAGGCATATACATTTTCGCCGCGCCGTAGAAAGAGAGGGGGATACTTCCACTCCCACGCCGCGCCGGCTGTCTACTCTCCATCCGTCTTACGAATTTTCGATCAGGTCACGTGTCCTGATGCGAGTTTAACATTTTTTACCCGTTACAGAAAAAGTGTACAACGCCGCTAAAGAAGTTTTCACTTCAAAAAAATTTGCCAACCCGTCTGCCATGCGCGGCTACTATGGCAAGTATGAGGCAATTATTGGGGAGGCCTGTCTTCAGCAGTGGACGATGATAGACTGTAACGATCATGATATTTTTGGCCACATTATGCAAGTTAAATACTAGACGCAATAGACTTGTAAAGAGCTGATGATGATGAAGTATTCCATATGTGTAGACGTTCATACGTGATAGAGCCGCACTGGTATTACGGTTGTAGCACGAATTGGTTGGCTCGACCGGGAAGGATCACGCTCTCACAGAATACCAGCGTAAAATAGCAGCTTAATACTGTGTTTCGTATGGTGTAGACCCTTATTTGCTGGAAACGAGGCATTCCATCTTAGTTCTCAGGGGTGAATACGCACCAGTGTTTTGATTCTTAATCACGGATAAACGTAGATGATAGACAACGTAGATGATAGGGGCCACGGCGTCTACTTACGAATCAAAACGCAGATGCGTTGTCACCACTGAGGACTAAGATGGAATGCCTAGTTTCCAGTAGAAAGGTATCTCCGGATCTCTACACCCACCATACGAAACACAGCAGCGTTGAGCTGCTATTTTACGCTGGTATTCTGTGAGAGCGTGGTCCTATGTATAATATAGCTGTAGCGTGGTTCTACCACGTGAAACAGCTGAAAGAAGCCCGGGTTTGATACATGTAGGTAGGTAAGTAAAATACCTTCTACCGAGACTGGCCTTTTGACAGAAAGGGAATCCTACCACCTTATTCCTAATTATTAATATGAGAAATTGCAATAAAAAATAAACTTTCACCTACTAGTCATAGCGACGTGTTACCGCGTCACAAACAGTGACTAAACAAGCAGTTAAATCAATTAGTCATTTGCTAATTAATCACGCCGCGCTCCATCACGCCGCTGTCAACTAGACAACTGCTAAATTTGACACCTGTCGGAAGTGACAGCCCAAGGCTGTGCCGTTTAGGGTTAGTAGTAAATAGTGTCGGTAGTGTTATAAAATACAAATTGTTTAAATTTATTCTTGTTGTAACAGACAAAACAGTGATTGATTTTTAATTTAATATTACTAACGCGCGGAAGTTGACCGTACTAATTAATTGGTCTATATACAGACTTTTCCTCTTTTTTTGTAGAATAGGGGTGAGAAACGCGCACACAGTTCACCTAATAGTAAGTGGATGCTGTGGCCTATAGACATCTACATTTATTTTCGATTAAGAATCAAAACTCAGACGCGATGTCACCTCGGAGGACTGAGGTGGAATGCCTCGTTTCAAGTAAAAAATGGTCCCTGGATCTCTACACTCACCATACGAAACGTAGCAGTATTAAGTTGGTATTCTGTGAGAGCGTGATCCTTCCCCGGTCGAGCCGGTCCGTTCGTGCCACAACCACAATACAGCTGCAGCGTGGTTCTACCATGTATATAACATTCTCTTAATTACAATCAAAACGTAGTATACAAACGTAGATGCGTGGTCATGACTGAAAGGTGCTAAGGGCCAGAGGACTAAGAAAGAATACCACGTTACCAGTAAAAACACAGCAACCTTAAGCTGCCATTTTACGCTGATGTTTTGTGAAAGCCGAGCCGACCCGTTCATGCTATAATAACATCTTTATTTGCATGCAAAAGAAGAAGAAAGAAAGAAATTGAAGTTTACTTAATTACACATTATAGATATTTGCTTACAATAATAACGTATTATAATTTTGGTAAATGGTTACTAAAAAGGTACCCAACTCTGCATAGTCTTAGTACTGAAAAGTACTTCGACGCTGACCTTCCGTGGGGTGCCTACATAAAAATGGTATAAACCGTGCTGCAACCGTAATGTTGCATAAAGCTGCAGCATGGCTCTACTGCGTGTTAACTAAGTGTATTTTATTACCAAATTCTATTAAAAATTTTCTATAGTTTTATAACAGACTCTTTGTAATCAAACCGTCATCCATAAGGGAATTAACGGGTCATTCCCAACATTATTCTATAAAAAGAAAAAGTTTTCTTTTTATAGAATAAGGTTGACAAACGAGCACGCAGTCCACCTGATGGTGAGTGGGTGCTGTGACCCATAGACATCTACTTTTATCTTCGATTAAAAATCAAAATGCAGATGCACATCACCTCTGAGGACTAAAATAGAATGCCTCGTTTCCAGCAAAGAAGGGTTTCAGGTTCTCTATACTTACCACACGAAACACAACAGCTGCTACTTTACGCTGGTATTCTGTGAGAGCGTGGTCATTCCCCGGTCGAGCCGACCCGTTCGTGCTACAACTAACGTAGCTAGAGCGTGGCTCTATCACGTATAATCTCAGTAACACGTTATTAACAAAATTACCGAAATAAATGCATCATTTATTATTTATTAATCTTATCTTTCATAGGCTCTTTCTGTGCACAATAGGCTTATAAGTAACTAACTATTTAACTTATGGTCGTTGGTTCGAATCCCACACAGAACAAGTGTTTGTATCGCTGACAATTTTTTTTTCGGGTTGTCTGTTTATACATGTACAATTTATGCATTTGAATTACCTACATGATACGAGAGATAATAAAAACGGAAAGAAAGAAAAGATATTTATCAGATTCTCTTAAGGTGCTTAACGACCTGAATACGTTTAGCTATATCGTGGTTCGCTGTTTGTTTAGTATATAATTCGTATGTTGAGTCCTGGGTTCAAAATTAGACCAAATTATTTTTAAACTTATAATGTGTAGCAACTTTCTGCCTTATCTTCTCTTTTTAATCCTTCGATTTATAAAAAAACTCAAAACGGTTTATAAAAGAACTAAAAAAATTTTTACGGATGTTGATAATATGTTTGTATCTGCGTTTTTTTTGTTATAGAAGAGGGGGCAAACGAGCATACGGTTCACCTGATGTTAAGTGACTGCGTCTTTCTAATTTAGAAACTGTAAAACTCCGCTTTATTTTAAATAAATGTAATATTATTACCTTCAAGCACAAAGCTCAAGGCATCTATCAGTTACGTAAATCCCCGGTGGCCCAAGCCTCACAAGGAACTGATTGTTTTGAAGGAATCAATAGACAAATATTTTCCGACGCTATCACTCAACCTTATCTCACGCGGCGTCTTTGCCTCGTTATAAAATCGTAGACGTAGTTAAATTAGAGTAATCTATGGTCATGGGAAGTTGGTGGTTATGTGAGACTGAGATCATAAGAAAAATGACGCAAAATTTATATACTTGCTACGATATACTTATGACTTTTTTTGAAAACAATACTTTAACGCTTTTAACATTATTAAACTTACTACCGTAACCACTCCTCTCCACATAAGCCTAATATTTTTCTGCTAGGAGTGATTCACGAAAGTTTTGATGGGATTCGAACCCATGACCTTCCGAGTTTGCATTCTGCACCAATAGATAAACCATTAGACTACTGTCGATTGTCAAATTGTTACACTGCTCTATGGAGTGTAGAAGTAGACGTAAGGAGAACAATCTCTCATAGGAGAATAGTTAAAAAAGTATCCATCCATAAACAATAAATAACAGTTCAAAAACTCTCCACAACAGCGCTGGAGTAGCTAAGGGATGAAATGAACTTAGCAGTTGTCCACGGTTCGAAGTGTGCTGCTAAACTGCTCAGTAGCTCTAAAATCTAAAATTATTTTGTTTAGTAAATATAACGTCGAAAAAGTCGTCTATCCCACTAATATTTTTCGGCACGTTCTTTTAAAATTTAACCCGTAGCTATAGTGGCGCTACCCTTATGTAACTGTTTTCTACGGACACTTTTTAATACACAGTCTGTACTCCTTACATCTACACTCCATACCCTGCTCGTTGTGCAGATGATACCATTTACGAT
Organism: Parnassius honrathi; assembly: GCA_018247895.1. Lineage (NCBI taxonomy): Eukaryota > Metazoa > Arthropoda > Insecta > Lepidoptera > Papilionidae > Parnassius > Parnassius honrathi. Next base: position 9,923 of record DWHP01005208.1, read on the forward strand.
CTGCTTCGTTATATACGAGTACCTTTGTACATTCTCTGTGAGACAGTTTGCAGGGAACAATTGTAATTATGTTAGTTTATTTTACTCTGTATGATTTATTTCTTACAAGTACTGTACGTAAATAAGTACATTTTCTCCCGCATCGTCATACGTACAAATGAATTAAAAAAATAATATCGTTAAAAATTATTAGTAGCGATAAAATTTGGGCTATACTATTATTACATTTAAACAAAGTAAATTAACAAATATTAACTGAATAATTTTTGGGCAGAGACAATCTAAGAGTCCGAGTAGAGACCTCCTAAGACTTCTAGAGTCAATGTGTCAATGGATTTTGGCAGACTTTACATGTTCTCTAAGTGTTTATTTATTTCTCAGACACGCAGGTTCACCACGATATTTTCCTTCACCTCCAAGCATGTGATAAATCAGCAGATAAATTTAAATTTACAGTTTCATTGATGGCGGCCGAAATCCAACCTGGCCGTTTGAAAATGTTCGACGAGCTTTTCTACAACACATTGTCATCATCATCACAACGGCACCGCACGATTTCTGTGATGAGCATAAGCCTCCCTCGAGGACAGCCACTTTTCAGGCCGCGAGCCCAGTATCAGATAAAGTTGTAAAAGCCGCATAGGCTAACGGTACTTACATCACAGAAAATAGACAAGGAATGCCATAAAATACTGCTCTGAGCCACCTGCATCCACATCAAAATAACAATCTTATATCACAGTTCGCATATTTCGAATTAAAGTACTTAGTAATGTCTACAAAGATTTAGTGCACATCTGGCTCAGTGCGAGTCCGACATAACCTGTCTACGTCAAGCTTCTCTATAAATACATTACCTGCGAATGGTAATTTTTGTATGTTATCCATCTATAAGAAGTAAAACAAGTGTAGGTACATCCTGCCCTTGTTTTTACTACTACGTGCTTAAAATTATCAATTTTTCGTTATTTATTTTGGCAATTTATTCATAGTCATTGGTGCCTTGTTTACCACCATTAGCAAGGAAACAAACAAGCACACAGTTCACTTGATGGTAAGTGGAAGTTGTGGCTCATACACATGACATCTACATTTAACCTCGCTTAAGAATCAAAATGCAGATGCATTGTCACCCTAGAGGACTAAGATGGAATGCATCGATTCCAGTAAAACGAGTCTCAGGTTCTCTACACTCACCATACGAAACACAACAGCATTAAGCTGCTATTTACGCTGGTATTCTGTGAGAGCGTGGTCCTTCCCCGGTCGAGCATACCCATTCACGCTACAACCATAATAGCTGCAGTGTGGCTCTATCACGTAAAAACGGTACTGGGGTAAAGAAAATTCTTATTTATATTATATGCCGATGACTTTTATATGTATTTATATCATATTTTATTTTACAAAATAGTTTCATTAATAAACGCAACGCGTAGTGATTTCGAGAAGAAAACCATTTACACCAGAGTTACATGAACGCATTGATAACGGCAACACATCCGTATTAATTAGCTTGATAAGTGTTCAACGTGAAAGTAGTAAGGCACGTGAGGGTAAAATGGTCACCTTAAGCCACTGAGCCATTATGTACTACGTACTAGAGGCGACACTGCATTCAGCTACTCTGTTCCACTCAACTGCGGCCATACACCGTACTTTAATTAATCACTCGCTAGGCGCTAGTTAACTACATATTTATTTATCTATGCTAGGCGCCTAGGCGCTTGTAGAGTTGTCACGTGTTGAGTTGATTTCAAAAAAAATCTCTTGATAAAAATATGCCGTCGTGTGTACGTAGACATTGCACAAAAAATTCAAGAAATGTGAGTAAAACCCAAGGAATTACTTTTCATCGGTTAATAAGACACTTAATCAATAAAAAAAGTATTATATATTAATAATAAAACAAATTATTCCTAAGACGTCATCCCACGCTATGGAATATAGATTATGAAATTAATTTGTTCAGATACAACATTTCTGTGGGTACTTAAGTATAGGACGAATATATTATTATACACATTTTTTAGTAGAAACATATATAAATTATCGTAATTAGGATATTTTTTTATATTTAAATCTGCTCATTATTCTTTTATTTTATTTTTAGGTTTCCACATCAAAGTCAATGTGGAATAAAT
>DWHP01005209.1:0-12066 GCA_018247895.1 Parnassius honrathi
ATCCTATAATAAATAAAATTAAATCCCAACCCAAGCATACAACTGCAAGACTTCAAGATACCATAAGTTCATACTGTATAGATCGGAACAAAAGTTAAATTTTAATCTATGGTAACCGCGGTTAACTATGATGACATATGGACGTTGAACATCTCAGTCCAACCCGTGAACATGATTGCTGTAAAGCGCTCGAAACGTCGGGTATTTAAAAAGTTAAATATACGCGATAAAATCCGCAAAAACTAGTATTATTAAAATTCAACCTTTTTAATTGTTTAATTATTTTCTGCAATAATAATTAGTAGGAAAATGTCATCTGAAAGCAACAGACAGAGACTGTACACTGTGTTTTTCCCTCACATAGCCTAAGTACCAAATTATTGTCATTATATGGGCGCAACAATCCTCTGTCCGTAACCCGAGAGAAAAGCCAAGAGTCAAGTTGAATTAAGTAACAAAAGTAAAAAATGCGAAATCTACCCACAAACACAGTCACAACGCGAAATGCACAAGACGAATTGAAACTCAAAATTAATTTTCAATCTTGTCAGATTTCAAATGTTTTTTTTTAGTTTAATAACATACACTATTCAATCGTGTTTCTAAATAGATTTCTTTTATTCAATATTAATCTCTACGGATTCATCTCAATGTTTCAACATTATGTTTTTTGATGATGATTTTATTATAAAAATAGCCTTCATTATCTATTGCCATAGACAAAACACAGAAAATATTCGTTTCTGCTGTAATAAAAGCATTAGCTTTTGTTTTTCAGTCTTAAAAATGTTTTATGATTATCCCATATACTACAGAAATAAAAACCATTTATTTATGCTTATAATTTATCGTATTATTACCTACATATTTTGGTATAACTGTTACGAACCATGTCATGCACCCAATTCCATACAACTGTTTTATGTAATCTGCAATATTTTACATAATCAGATCTTATTATTAAACAAAAGGCTGATAATTTTTTTGCCTAGTGGACATGTTTGAAAGTATGGATACTCTACTCGTATATTGGCCACGTGCCATTTTATTACTCGGCCCTGATCATGATCCTCGCTGTGAGGCTCCGTCATAACTGAACCTTTTCTCATAGAGACAATCGATACAACAAGTCTTCAAATTTACCCTACTTATGTTACTTTCGAAAAGTTGTTTTAGATTTTATCATAATCTTGTATTTAAGTCATTTTGTGGTGTAACATTTTCACAAATCTTAAAACCCAAGTTTGATTCTATCGTCTTAAATTAGCATTGCTGTGGATCGTCTGTGGATCGATATGGATTATTGTGAAATTATAACCTAACAACCGAAGGTAATTTGGGTATTAAACATTTATCAAGACTGTCAGTCACTCGTATTTAATTTTAGTCTAGCGTAGTAATCATTTAATATACTGTAAGTGGTATTTTGAGACTTTTGCGAATAATGTATAACAACAGAAGACCAACGTCCTTTGAGATTAGAACTAAATAATTTGTATTAATGTGTACGTAAATAAAAAATGCGATTTACTGTGATGATTTTGTGATGGTGCTATCACTGAGCAATGATGTATAATGGATTAAACAAAAATGGAAGTCTGAATCGCACTCGAAAATTATCTGAATGACACTTATCATAAACAAATTACGTTAATAACCATAAGGAGTGTTGAACGTTTTACTGCTACTTGGGAGATCTCCATTTTAATGCCCGTAAGGTTTAACAGCTAGGCAATATAGGCTTCTCGCACTAATTATGAGGAGGATATTTGCCATAGTTACCACGCTTGGCACACAGTTGGCAACCGAATTATTTTGAATGGTTATCGGGAAGATGCTCTAACAGCATATGCTGTTTCATTTTCCTATGCTGTATCCTGCGATACCCACGGTATGGTATGGGTAGTGGATCTTTTTACTCCAAAAAGACATAAAATTATGATAAAATTGATTAAGAGAACCAGTATAGTATCAGGTTGTATGGCTGTGTATTTTAGTCTCCAATTTCTAAGTTTTAAAAACATGTTGTGACCAAGATTATGCAATGAATGTTTCGGTGGTTCGGAAACTTAAAGAGTGACAAAGTGAATTTATTCTGCAGAAGTGCGGCGTTATAGGCGGAATTGACAGCAGATGCCCTAGAGCCTTGAATGGAAGTCTATCTACCAAATTGACTATATATTGGAGAAGGATTTCATTAAGAGTACTCTTATTTGACGAGCATTGAGCTGTAAGAAGCGAAAAAGGTCTGTCAAGATCTAGGTAAAAGGAAGTCCGTAGTCTCTGCCTACCCCTCTGAATGTTTCCTCACGAACGTGAGAATTTATGTATTTTGTGATTATAAAAGTTTTTTTTTTATATTGCTAATGAAATAGGAAATTATTTGCATTTTTTAATTTACGTAAAATTGTAGATTAAACATCTATGAAGAAATGAGTATTAAAATCTTAATTAATCACATAATATTTACTTAATTTACTACAGTTTGTTCAACTATAGTAAGTTCCACCCTAAATCCCTAAACAGCGGGCGTATGGGGCAATAATTCGTTTCAATCACGTGTTGCCTCCGAAATGCCTACTGAGCTCTGTACTACAGACCCAGATAACCTACAGCGTGTCCTAGAATACTGATCAAATTGATTGATTCATAAGGTTTTTATTATCACGTTTTTTTATAAAATATGGGTGACAAACGAGCACACATTCTACCTGATAGTAAGTGGATACTGTGGCTTATCCTCTTCATGTGTGTGCTCTTCATGCTGTGGCATCTTCATTTATCCTCGATTAAGAATCAATATGGAGATGCGTCGTTACCCCTGGGGACGAAAGATGTATCGCCTCCTATCTAGTAAAAATGGTATCCTGTTTTATTCACTCACTATAAGAAACCAAGTAACACTAAACTGTTATTTTACGCCGGTATTCTGTGAGAGCGTGGTCCTACTTCAGTCGGGCGGATCCATTTCTGCTACAACCATATCTAATATAGCTTCAGCATGGCTCTACAACGTTAAAAGGGCACTTGTTTATACGTTAAAAATACTTTCATGTGTATTTTATTCTTTATATTTTTATCACAGAGCATATTTCAGATGCCTGTGAGCTACATATATAAATGTTATTATATTGCCTATGAACTACAAAAAATATAAAATAGTGGATGTTTTCAAGGAAAACTATTAACTCATTAAAATTCTTCAGTTCTCTTTTAAATTTTTCTTAATGTCTACTATTATCTGGTGGCACAGCAGTGCCTCGCCAAGTCGAGCAATAAAGCGACACAGCCGTACCATACTTTTCTCGAAGAAATTCAGGCCATTTTTGACCCCCCTATAACTTCGTTGTGGATACAACTGGAAGCCTGAATTTTCAATAACAAAGCAGATATTGTAAAATCACGGTATATTTAAAATTTCATTGAATTTGAATCAGTAGTTTAAGAAATAGAACCAGTCAAAATTTCTTAATTTTGTCACTCACTGATTGTCTGACCGATCATTAAAACTCTAAAGCACTTCTAGCAGACATAGAAGCTTCAAATTTAGAAAATAATTAGTGTTTACTGTATAAATCAAAGAAAAACTAAAATATTTTGCAATTTCGGTCCAGTTTGTAGATATACTAACTGCTTAAAAAACTTTGTAATCCCGTAGAAACGTATAGGATTACAAAGTTACATTTGTAGCGAATAAATCTGTGTACTTGAATATTTATAATATAATGGAATAATGGGTACGTTGTTGGTATTCCAGAAGTAGATGGTACCGGAATAGAAAAAAAAATAGGACTATCTACAAAAAGAAATGAGATGCCATCAAAAACATAAATTGTAAAAAAAACAAGTCTCGTAACTCAGTTCTTCCATCGTAAAAATTGTAAGATCCATGTAATACCAAATCGGTTAATTTATTCAGTCCCTACTTAGGGTTTCTTCTGTCTTAAGTTATTACGTAATTAGCTAACCTAAGAACATCTTATATCCGTATCAGGTCGTATCAGTAGGCCGTATCATTATTAAAAATATTTTATGTTTTAAATATGTAAATTGACTTGGCAATCGTACTAAAAAATACAATAATATGTATTGTGAAATACATTGTGTTTTCATGCGATGGCCAAGTTAATCTATCCATTGAAAACACAAAAGATTTTTAATATTGATATGGTCACTATAAGATGTTGTTAGGTTAGTTAATTACGTAATAACTTAAGACAGAAGGCCCCTAAGTAAGGACTGAATAAATTAACCGACTTGGTATTACATGGATCCCACAACTTATTACGATGGAAAAACTGAGTTGCGAGACTTGGTTTTTACAAGTTGTGTTTTTGATGACATTACTATTACTTATTCTGTAAATACGTGATAGAAGCACGCTGCAGCTATATTATGGTTGTAGCACGAATGGCTCGGCTCAGCCGGGGAAGGACCACGCTCTCATAGAATACCAACGAGTGAGTGTAGAGAAAAGGAAACCCTTTTTACTGGAAACGAAGCATTCCATCTCGGTCCTCAGGGGTGACAAGGAATCTGCGGTTTGATTCTTAATCGAGGAAAGATATAGATGTCTATGGGCCACAGTAGACTGTGTGCTCGTTTGTCACCACTATTGTATAAAAAATAATCGGAAGCAGTTCATTTTTTAAATACTATTTTAATACTGTGGTTAGAAAAATTCATCGGACTAAATCATAATGCAATGAATTTGTGTCGTTTATTAAAGAATTAACAATTTAAGTTAACCATTTTAAAGAGTAATTTATTTTTGGATAACGTTGAGGTAGAATGTAACGTTTATTTTTCGCAGGGTTTTGTTTATACGCTTTTGTATCACCCTATACATTGAAAATTTCAATAGAGTCGGTCCCAGCTCAAGGAGGATTTGTCCCCGATCTCGGGATAAGTTTGGGACACGGGACTTACCAATTCACTATCTAGAGTCTGTTTTTCGAAATAACTCGTCTATATTTTATTGAATTTCACAGCTTAGGCAGGTATGGAATTAATCAATCAATGATATCGTTGATATATTGATAACACTGAGTTAAATTAAGTGTATCTCTAAAATCTTTTATTTGAATTTTATTGAATGATAAGTTTTTGTGAACAAGATTATGTTTGTTTTAAATGCTAACTGTTACAATCGTAATTTTTAAATCTCTCTTAATTTTTCTGATGAATGATAACTGATGAGTGGTGCAACAATAAGAGGTCGCCGAAACATTATCAATAAGATTAACGATAGAGGAGAAACCAATAATAACGTAACCTAAAACGGTTTCTAATACGCAAGGTGCGGTAAACGAGGAGTTACCCTTGACCTTATTGTGTAGCAAAAGGTGAGGGAAGATAGATGCCCCGATGAGCATATCAACCTTACGACCTTGTCTGCTACTAATGAATTTAAATTTAAGTTAACACTGCGATCTAAACGACAATAAAATTTTAAGTTTATCGAACCTTGGACCGTTTTATTGAAGCCTCTAATTCCTTTTACTACGGGACATGAAGGCGTCTTGTTTATTAATAATTCCAATCGTTGGCAGTACTGCCGCGTTACAAAATTACTTTGCGACGCGCTATCTAATAACGTACGAACGCTCCGTTGGTTTCCAAACGAATTTCTAATTATGATACGTGCGGTACCTAACAACAGTGGTTAGAACGTGACCTATTTCTCTCACGTTCGACAGTGAGCACAACGCAACCTCGCCCGAACGCCCATCAGAAGCGTCGACCTTAGTGGATAGGGCCTCACTTCCAGACTTGTCTAATGCGGATGTGGTACCACTCTCAATATATATATGTATGTATCGTAGATAAAAACACTACGCTAAAATATCCAAAAAGATATCATCTGCATTTGTGCTTGTTAAGCTCCGGTGAGAATTAAACAGCAAACAAGGAAATATAATAGTCCTGGGCGGTAAGATTCTTTTCCTGGCTAGAAGTCTGTCTGTTTAGGTTCCAAGCTGTCACCTACTCTTGCCACTGCAGGCTGTGAGGCACCCGTGCTAGTCCTCGGGGGTGACAACACATCTGAAGCCTTCTTTGTCTTAAGTTGGCTGCAGATGGTGGTATTTTTATAGAATAAGTATGACATACAAGCAAACAGTCCACCTGATGGTGGAATGGACGCAGATGCGTTGTCACCCCTGAGGACTAAGATGGAATGCCTCGTTTTCAGTAAAAACGGGTCTCCGTATCTCTAAACACACCATACGAAACACAGCAGTATTAAGCTGCTATTTTACGCTGATTTTCTGTGAGAATGCGGTACTTCCCCGATCGAGCGACCTATTTGTTATAACCATAATATAGCTGTAAAGTGGCTCTACCACGTGTACCACGTGTCCTTTGGCTTTAGCCAGTGGATTGTCACTGTAGGCAATGGATTGCCATTTACCATCAGGTATACGGTAAGTTCGCTTGACACTTCCATTTATTTATTTTAAAATGCGTTCTTTTCAACACCTGCGACGTAGTTAGTTTCAAAGTTTTAACACACGAAGTATCCACGGATCGATAGAGTAAAAGCTGGAAATGTCAATGTACTCATGTGTGCGTGTGCAGTACCTGTGCGTTGGGGAAAAGTTTATCTTAAATTGTAAGATACACAAATATAAGGTATACATTGCCTTTGTATATATTTATATTATGAGTATGTGTTAATATTCACATGTAAATACATGTATTAACTTTTTTTCAATTGCTACACCTACGTCAAATTCTCACCACTCCAGGTGCAGAGAATACCTTAAGGCATTAAGTCCGCCCTTTATATCCCTTTTTCTAAGAGAACTCAATAAATATTTTAAAATAAATAAATAAGTATAAATCAACCGTTTGCGTAACTTGCGTTGCATACGGAACATAGGCGCTTTTATCTTATATAGGTACGGTTTGTTGAAAGAAATTTGATGATATACGGACAGCACCCTTCTTCTTGAATTTGCTTGTGTGTTTAACCTTCGCAAACCAAATGAGGTTAAATTACGGTTCACTAGGAATAGACTTACAATCGTAAACAAATTAAGCTTCCTCTGAGCAGAGGTCAGCGATCTGTCGCGACACTTTTTAGCCGCATTGGCTTGTCACTATTTAACTTATTTATTAACTTACAATGAATTTTCACTTTAAGCAAATAGCTGGAGTTATGGAGTTTTCATAGAATTCAAGAAAGTTGTAAATGTGATATGAATTAAAACCTAATAGAATTGTGAGTGGTGACAATTTTTAGGATTTCGTAGTTTACCATAATAGAGGTGATTGGGGAACTCAAAATTCTAACGACACCTATGTAACAAATCAGAGAGGAAGGCGTGCCCGAAAACCAGCGCTTCATGGGATCTTAGTTCCATGTAAGTAAAAGCTGAGTCAATTCCGTTCGCCTAAATTTAATTAAATTAAAGTGCTTAGTTCATATGCAAACATGTTTTTTAAATGAGGCAGTAAAGTGATATTTATTTATTTATTGAAACAACTAGGAACCCATATAATTTCGTCATGTCCGTCCATCCGTCTTTTGTTTTACTCAATACGTCCGTAATTTAGCGTAGTTATAGACATTAATCACGCCTACAAAACTGTGTTCAAAAACAGTTTTTATTTGGTTACCTCCCATACAAGTAAAGGAAGGATTAATTTTTCTATCCGTCTGTTCCATCGTGTGGGGTTTCGGCGGATAGGTCTTTAAAAAAAAAATTAGGGATTTGAAACAGCATTTTTTCTATTAAGGCGTCCGTTTAAGAAATATTTAGCTTTAAAGTGGTATTTCTCATTAGAGTCATGTACCAACTAAATCGCTGTTTTTGGAAATGTGATAAGTATACACGATAGTAGTACATATAATGAAGTTAAAAGAAAAACTATCACAGCTAAGTAGAATTAACAATGTTACGAATAATAGTCGACCAAATTAAAAACTGCACTTGGATCAAAAATTTCTTTATCACTCTATAGAAAATAACTTAAAACCAGCTGCATTGTAATGTTATTGGGAACTGTAAGAAATAAATATTTTTGTAGAAAAACTTATATTCCGGCCGGTGTTTGGGAAACTCCTCCTCAGATTGACTGTGTTTTTTCACTTTTAGAACCGGGGGAGATTTGAACAAGGGAATTTCAGTCCAGGGCTTCTGGCAGAGAGAGAGCCTCTTGGGTTTCCGTCTCAGCTGCTATCAGCCTCTTATACCGTTTCTGTGCTGCCCCACTAAGCTTGTGAACTGGCGAACTTTTTCTTGTCCCTTCCCTGGTTCGTATCCGATTGCAATTCGGTTGCAGATGCACCCTCCACTTTACAGATTGTCCCAGGTTGTGGTGTTTTGTTGCCCTGCAAGGATCAGAAAAACCTTAAAATAGGTTAATTATTTACGTATGTTTTCAACTCAAGCTATTTGGATCATTTATGTTAAAATTGTATAAAAGAAAATTTTCTTCGCGTATATCAATCTTGAGTACGACCATTTGATAATTTTTTTTTAAATTAACTAAAATAAAGCAAAAGGAAAATGTATCGAAAACAGTAGAATTTACTGTACTGTTTCCTATATAAAAGTATTCTTCAGTATAAAGTTACTGTATAAAAATATCTCTACATTATTATTTTGTGACGACCAGAACGTAGTTACCGAAAAACTTTTAAAAATCTTATCCGAATCTCTAACAAAAAATTAAATTACAAAATCACAACGCACCATTGAACTTTGGATTACACCTGGTATTTCAAAGTGCATTAGAAATAGAAATAAAATGCAAACGCAAGTACGTTCAGATCTTAACAATATAATCACAACAAGTACCTATAAAAGATAGAGAAATTTCTGTAATAGTCTACATAAAAATTTTAAAGAAAATATGAAAGAGAATAATTAAATAAAGCAAATAAGAGTTGAAAAATACTTTGGAAAACAATTAAAAAAACAACAAATTTAAAACCTAATAACACCACAATTGATTTACTAAACGTTTAATAAAACCTCTATGATTCAGTTTACCAGGTTAGCGACTACTTTGTAAATATCGGCAGAAAGCTTGCTGTGGATATTCAAAAATGTCCCGAATCTGACAGTCTACCTATTCATTCATCACAGTTATCATCCTTTGTTCCATTAGAAACTGATCCCATGAAAATTGAAACTACTTTGTCAGATCTTAAGTCAAATTGTGCAATCGGCTGGGATAATATCTCCACTCAGTTTCTCAAGTAAGTATTAAATAAAAGTAAGATTAGTAATTTTTCTAATCTCTGCTTTCAAAAGGGTATTTTTCCGTCTCATCTCAAAAAATCTTTAGTCACTCAATTGTAAAGATGTGGAAAAATGGACAACGTCAATAATTACAGGCATTCATTCGTCATCATTTCAGTGATGCCTATCATTTCTAAAATTATAGAAAAGTCAGTAAATTAGCGACTTATCTACCTTGAAAATTTAACCATCTTTAAAACAACCAGTTCGGGCTTAGGCACAGTAAGTCGAAAGAAGATGCAGTTGGGGCACCAACATCACCAGTTCAGTATATACTGAACAAATAGATCAAGGCAATAAATGTTTAGCTACATTTTTAGATCTTATGAAAGCTTTTGACACTTTTTCTTTTTGACAAACTTCTTTGTAAACAAAAAGTGAAGATAAGTACCTACATTAGTGAGGAATCATTGCTTACCTTTGGTGTTCCTCAGGGAATTGTACTAGGTTCTACAATGCTTCTTATCTATATAAATACATTAGCGGATCTAAATATATTCGACAGTCATGTATTTTCCTATGCCGATGATTTTGCAATAGTTTTTACGGGAAAGAATTGGAACTCGGTATTTAATAACGCTGAATCCTAATGCAATGCAAAATTACTTTCAAAAACACAATTAGTTATGTACAGTAAGGACGAGCGGGGCCACTTGGCACAGGTATTATTATTACTTAATAGGTTGGTACTAATCACTGTATATAATTAAAACCCACTGTGTTGTGAAAATAATTTTTTTCGACCATAAAAGCCCCTTCTATGTTCGCGTATTACGACAGGCAACTACGGAACCGTACCTCTACATTTTACGTGGCCCGTTTTTTACGTACTTGGCCAGTTTTTTTAAAATAGTGATACGTTGGTTCATTCATTCAGATAACAAGTCTACTGCTGAACAAAAGCGTCTGCCTGGGAATGCCACTAAGTTCAATCTTAATCCACAAGGATTCTACTCAACTATGTTTAGTTCTTATCGGTTGTCTTGTAAACTATATTATTGTTCTGATTTTGAAAAATACCCCTCTATGTTTTTTGCTACTTTTTCTTAAGACAGAGGTTTTTTCCGAACCAGGTAAAGCTTAAATTACTTTCAATAAGTTTTCATGTAATCTATCTATACAAATAAATACATATAATTGAAGTGTCTGTTTGTATTGTCAAAATAATAGCTTTTTACTAAATGCGCATGAAAGTAACTTACTTGTAGCAAAAACTATACTTATAACAAAATCAACTTTTAAAATATCTGTTTGACTATCTGTTTGTACCGGCTAATCTCCAAACGGCTGGACCAATTTTGACGGGACTTTCAACGGCAGAAAACTGATATTATTAGGAGTAACTTAGGCTGTATTAAAAAAAAATAGGAAGGTGCAAAAAAATTAAAACCCATGAAATCCATAGCAATGAATTCCAGGCGGACGAAGACGGGAGGAAAAACTAAAATTAGATTAGCTTCACCTATCCCGCCATCGTGAGTTATATCTCTGAACCATGTAGACCTTTATTTAAAAATAATAATTTGCTAACGCTGACTGGACTGCATATTTTAGAGGGGTGTATATTTGTCAAAAATAAAATCAGTGTTTATTTCATAGCGCTCGCGACAATTATATTACAGGGAAAAGCGACCCAACTAGATTGTTAATGCCTGCCCGCACGACAGCTTTGTTTCATAAAAATTGTTACATAATGTGTATAAAAGTTTTCAATAAGATACCTAAAGCGATCAGAGAATTATCAACAATAAGAATGAAAACTCACCTAAAAAAATGGCTCATCAAGCAATCTTTTTACTCAACTAAAGACTTCTTTGCACATAAGTAGACGATTCATTCAAGAATTTGACACAATGTTTAAAATAATGTTTGAATTATGGCATTCTTATAAATTAAAAGAAAATTATTTAATTAATAAATTTGATATAAATATTGAAATAAATTAATGACAATTCGATATGTAACATTTATAATTGACATTATATTTACTGACATAAGAACATTAATATTTGACATTGATCTGTAATAATACTTAAATATCTTATTCGCAATCTAGACATGCGGTAGCGTGTCAAGCCTAGTTCAAGCAGAACGGCGAGCAGCACCGTGTGTAATATTACACGAACCACTTGGAGCCACTTTTGACCCCCTTGTAACTCCGAAACTACTTCACATAAACGTGTCAAATTTGGCTCATACTTGTATATTGAGACTTGCAAGATACATATGTGCTTCAAATTTCGTAAACACATCTCAAACGGTTATTTAGATATTAACGTCCAAAAATCGTCATTTTTATTACTGACTGACCTATAGATCGAAGCTCTAACTCAGTTCCAGATGGCCCAGAAAGTTCAAATTTGGCATGCAGATAGGTAATTAGGTGAATACAAAGGAATAAATCAGAAAGTGGTAAATTTTTATCATTTTATTATAATTTTTCACTTAATTTTATTAGGAACACTAAACTTTATTGATGATTATATTATACTAAAAACTGTAATAATGTATGTATATATAATCAAGCAATCAAGACTTATGACAGCCGGGCTTACATATAATGAGTTGAATACCACTCTTAATTTTTTTAATCCAAATATTTCCGTTTTAGTACTTATAACTAAACTAAGAGTATAGTTGACTTTCGTATTTATTACGTTAATTAACTGGGACTTAGTATTAATTATTGTTCCAATATTTAGCGAACATCAATAGTGTAAAATCATTCCCTACTTATAAAGGGTTTTTCAACAAGAACTTTGTTTTCTAAAACAAAATAAAACAAAGAGTTTAGATGAAGATGATTCAAATT
>DWHP01005210.1:0-12065 GCA_018247895.1 Parnassius honrathi
CATCTCTGACAAATCTATAAAACTCAGTTTTCTTTCAATTCAAAAAGCAATGGATAGTTCATTTCCCAGTGACCATGTGGGCGAAGCCGCGGGTAACAGCTAGTTATTTTATAGTTTTTATCAACAGCAATTCTAATTAGATACATTATTAGCATTGGAGATAATAATTCATTTTGATAAAATCAATAAGCCAAAGTATGGTGGAGAAATATTTAAGTAATGTACTTAAAAGGACATTACTTTTGATTATTATGATTTATATTTATTTATGTCTACTTCTTACCATGAAAGTGTTTGCATAATATTAATGCATTTTTTATCAACCGGTCATGTGATTCTTATTTCACACACATACCAATCTGTCGAAAGACAAAACCACTAGCTCAATATCCTATTTTATACGCACACCTCAGTCGTTAGTAAATCAGTTTCAATAATATCAAGTCCCGTCAATATGGCATAAAAAAGGGTCAATCTCGGAATGAGAGATAATAAACTGAATTTTCGTGTATACTTTCCGCATTAAATCTCATGTCGTAAGTTATTCAAGATCATTTTTTTTTCGATAATCTCGTTTTCTATTGCTCCAATGATGTTAACATCTATTATAAAAATAGTAGAGCATAAAAGTTGAGACAAATTTTATTTGAAGCATTTTTCATACGTTCAACCGTTTTTACGATAAAGGGCGGTCATGCATACTGTAATGCAACGTCAACCGTGAATTTTTGTATTGTACCGTGATGCTCATACCTTACCAAAAATAATTTCTGGAGGCAATGGAAAACAATATTACTTTCAGCTCCTGATGAATTTTTTTAATAGAATAGGGGTGACACACGAGCATATAGTCCACCTGATGGTAAGTGGATGCTGTGGCCCATATACATCTCCATTTATCCTCAATTATGAATCAAAATGCAGATGCGTCGTCACCCCTAAGGACTAAGATGGAATGCCTCGTTTTCAGTAAAAAAAAGGTCACCGGTTTTCTACACTCAACATACAAAACACAGCAGTATTACGCTGGTATTATGTAAGAGCGTGGTCCTTCCGCGATCGAGTCGACCCATTCGTGCTACAACCATAATATAGCGGAGCTTCACCACATACTAAGTACTAATTACTTTATACTCTATTTTGTAATTGTAAGAATGGATGTGGTCCACGATGCGACTGTAGAAAATCTGGGTTGCAACGTTGCAAAACAAACTTTAGCTTATGGCAAACTTGTATTAACGCTGTTTCATTGCAAAACGACCGTGAGGAAGTGAGTGCATTTGACTCTGAATTTTTGGAAGATCTAGATACAACAATTCAGGGTAACGAAGGTGACGATGAATCAGAAATTGCCGGACGTCCAGAAAATGACGATGATGAAGAAGAAAGTTAATAGTTTTATTCTTTAAATTATTAAAGATTTGTAGATTTTCATTGTAATTAAACAGTCGTAAGAAATGTACAGCTGTTTAATAAAGATAAAATAAAAATACATAACTGGTTTTACTTCTACATTAAATTTACCATGAATAACATAACATAACTTTAAGATATATAACAATATAATAAGTATAATTTATTATCTAATATCTAAAAACTTGCATATTATATAAAGACAAAATGTCTAATTATTTTTCTACTTAAATCTACTTTCAATAAATTAAGGTATACTATTTTATTTGCTTTATGAGTATATTAAAATATGTAAAATGTTATTAAATAAGTACAATGTGATCGTCCATTAATAACACAAATTAAGTATTCAAAGTTCAAGGTAGTATCCACAGATAGTCACGGTTGGTATCTCGACCTATAAAAAATCTTTGGGTTGATCGCATGAAAAAATGTTTTAAATAAAATTTGTCGCAAATTTTATGTTCTACAATTTTTATAATAGATGTTAACATCATTGGAGCAATAGAAACCGACATAGTCGCCAAAAATTGTTTGTTTTTACCGTTGACCTTGAATAACTTACAACGCAGACACTATATTTTATGAGACTTGAGACAACTTTCAGAACGCTAAAATGAAGGTAGATACGGCAATTCAGCTATTCTAGCTTTACCCCTTTTTAAGCTGTGACTGGATTACACCGATACTTGTACTTCGGGAGTACGCTAGCCGGTAGGTATATAACACGAGACCTTGAGCGATTGACGGAGCCTTGCCACCGCTTTATGCTTGTAGTTCACAAGTTTTCCGTTATTTTAATAACTTAATGTTTAATTGCAATAAAGAGTTAACTAGGTATCTTTCTTACAAATGAAGTTTCGGTCATTTACTGTACTTAGGTACCTATATAATATTATATAATTATAGCAATATAATAAAATCAACATAAATATATCGAAGACATCTGAAACACCTAACACACATTGGGGCGCCGCGGTGTACACTTCCTTGCTCTAAAACTCTCAGAAATTAGGGGAGGCCTGTGTGATGAACATAAGACTGTGACTTTAATTGACTTTAGAGTAAATGCATACCTATTAAGCAGGATGCCTTTAACCGAGGCGATATCAGACTTTAGATTGTCTAGTTGGAAGCGTATGGCGTTCTGTTGTGCCGTAGACTGGATCTCAGTACGCAATGACGTCACGCTCGTATTTAGAACGTCGAGGGACTTGCGAAGTTCTTCTATGCACTCCGCGGTGCTCTTCTGTTTGGGTTCCTCGACGAAAATGAGCTGTTTGATGCAGTTCTGTGGACATTTAGAAAACCCTTTATGTTATACCTTTTAAATATTATGATTTATAGATACACAAAAAGAGAGTATAGTGTGTAACCACAGAAATTGTAATAATAAGACAATATTATTACCATTTAAGTGGGTGTAACTCTACGATCACATACTCCATACTCTCATGACAGACTTCATGACGTGCATAAAATCTCACGCCTGTCACCCAGACGGGTAGGCAGATACCTCCACCTCGCATGCATCTTGTACATCTATATATCTACGCGTACATGCCCGTTGGTAAACGGCACTATTAATTTGGCTTGTCTTCAATACATCCCCAATTTGGTCCGTAAACAGTATATTTCGTCCTGCAAACCACCTAAGTATTCCTAGCCACGACAAGTTTCAAACCACATTTATAACACAATTTTAACCCTATCCCTCAGAGTCACACCTAACATACTCCTTAATTAACGCATTCTACAGCATTAATTAATCACTCATGAAGCATGACTGTCATGTAAACGTTCTGTCGCACTCAACGTTCCCTGCCATACTATTGTGAATTTTATGAAATGAAACTTTATTGACACAATAGAGCGAAGAGCTCCATTCAATCTGTCCTGCAGTCCCTATCCTGTAGGAATACTGGATTTTTTATTTAAAAATCTTTATTGCAGAGAAATATCTTTAGATTGTCTGACCTGCGTCCTTGTGGTCGCTAAGCTGAGAATCTAAGCAGGTGCTATGACAACATCGTCGTCACGTGACCTATGTCGTCGTCGATACGCTAATCGAAGTCTGACGTAAGACACCTGCGCTTTCAAAAGCCTGCTACTGAACATAGCCCATCCCACAGATGGCCTCATAGGGAGATATTAGCCATAGTTACTACGCTTGGTAGGTGGATTGACAGCCATAGTTGGATTCGTTTTGGTGTTATAGGGATGATAACGCTGTCAATTTTCTGCTTTTTCCCCCTCAATCGCTTCTTACGAGACGATACGGGTAAATGGATATACTTAAGCCGCTACCAGACACAGAATGCCAAATAGAACTTGAGAATTTTGATGGCCTTCGGAATAAACATTTGTACACTTGGGATCGTCATAAGAAAAATAAATAATAACCGGAAACGCGCATTGTTTTTAACTTAATATATATAAATTACGTGTCACGTTGTTTGTCCGCGATGGACTCCCAAACTACTTAACCGATTTTAATCAAATTTGCACACCGTGTTTTTTTGCCCATGAGTGACCCACAATTTTTTTTGCTAATTTAAAGATTTTTAATAGGACGTGACAAAAGGTCGTCGAAAAGGGCAGAACAACGTCTGACTGGTAAGCTAGTATAATTTAAAAATTAATCTTGGTATGGTAGTAATGTGTTCATTGACATACATAACGTTAATGATATATATTATGCTTATATCAGTTTGTTTATAAAAAAATGAGCACATAAAGCAACATTCATGTATTGATTAGGTACAATGTGCAAAAGTTGACCTTGGACGACATCACTGGCTGTCTAGGACGTCCAAGCGAAACACTACGTTTACGAATTCAAGAATCCATTCGTTATTATACTTTTGTGTGTTCACTGACGACCCAATGTCGACCCAAGTCAATACTAATACATGACAAAAAAAACGAGCCGTAGTAGCTTAAGCACGAAGGAAGTGCTTTGCTTATATCAATATATCACATTATATATTATCACATTGTGATATCGGGTCATTAACTCTTTTATACACTATGTCGTAACACAATTTATTAAAAGTAAATTTATTTAAGACCGGCTTCGGATTTTTTTAATTATTTTAATTAAAGCGCATAATCTAATGATTGAGGATTACAGATCACGAAACAATAAATTTGTTTGCCCAAACCCACCATTCTATGTTGACGTAAAGAGCTCGGAACAAGTTATGTTAATAGTGTAAGCGATATTCGTGAATAAAGAATTAAGTAATGAGTTGAACATAATAATTGTATATAATACTAATTAAAAGTAATTTATACTTTTTACTTTTTTTTTAACTTTTTATACTTTTTAAAATTGGTTTGGATAAAACTACTACTCTGTCGTGTCGTGAGAACCAACAAGAAACCCAGCGGGATAATTAACTATTCTAAATTATTTACAATGTTGTACAATTGAATATAAAACAGTGGTAACAACGTATCTCCATTTTATTTCTTAATTGAGCTTAAATGTAGATGTCTATGGGCCACAGCATGCACTTACCATCAGGTGGACTGTTGGTCATCCACATTTTATTAAAAAAAAGACATTTACGGCACGGTGGGGCTTCTTTTCTGCCTATAGCGTTGCCAGACGTCCGTAAAGCCGGACACAGTAAGGCTTTTGGGTTGCGCGTCCGGCCAAATTAGACGGTGTCCAGCTTTTGTTATGTTTTTTTAATTTGACCATTTCTTTACATCTTTTTCATATGCTTACATACATACTATTGCAATTATCGAAATTAATATTGTAATGAATATTGACTAATTAATAACGAAGAAGACTGATTTATTCAATTGTTGTTATTTCGTCAGCACTTAAGATTTTACGGTAAATAATAAAAAGCATTGTTTTACTTTAAAAAAAATGTCTATTACTTGAGACAAAAATTAAGAATGTCCGGCCTTTTTATCAAAATGTCCGGTTAAGCTCGCCGGTCTGTCCGACTTTTCGGTTTTAAGACCTGGGAACCCTATCTGCCTAGGAGTATGTTTGGTTATGTACCACTTTCTTACCTACTTCTGCCCCGATAAATAGCTGTGCGTACACTGATGCGTTCCGGTCTGAAGGATATAGAGAGTTGGCTTTCAGGCTGAGAGGCATTCCACCTACGCCCTCAGAGGTGACAACGAATCTGTGGCCTTCTTACTTTATAGTTGGTTGCTGTGACCATAGGGTGCAAAGCTCATCACGTGAACTGTTAGTTAATTTGTCGCTTCAATTTTATAATGTCCTCCAGACCGAATTTCGATCACAGCGGCCTGCTTCAACGGAGACTAGCCATCGGCGTAGGACAGGATTATAGTGCCCAAGTGTATGCGTACGTGGGAATGATGTGTACAGGTGCACTCTCTATTCCCTCACTCCCATAGTCCGATGGGATTGTAAACCGACACGACCTGAGGGAGATGTGGCGCAGGTCCAACGGCTTTACGTGCTTTCCGAGGCACGGGGGTGAGACATCGCCAACTTCCTGACTCCGGGCAGCTACCGAAAATTTCTTGACGAAGAAACTCAATAATATATTGAATTTTATATAAAAGCAGCATAGTACCAAACACCTCATTTCAAGGGATTAAGCAATCATGTATTTTTTAATATTATAAATCCTGTTTATTCATCTTTTGTTTAATAGAATTATTATGCTTCGTGACACATAGACTGCATATTTATCTGGAACTTTGTTGTAAAAGCGTATACAGTGCCCGATAAATGAATTACTAACTCATTGAGAGTCTATTTATTCGTATCACTGCGATGTTCTTTTTATAAGATAGAGTGATAAACGAGCACACAGTCTACCACAAGATAAGTAAGTGGTTGCCGTGACCCATAGACATCTACATCTATTCTCGATTACAAATCAAAATACAGACGCGTTATGACCCCTGAGGACTAAGATGGAATGCTTCGTTTCTATTAAAATGGGTCACCATACGAAACAACAGCGTTAAGCTACTATTTCACGCTGGTATTTTGTGAGAGCGTGGTTTTCCCCGGTCGAGCCGACCCATTCGTGCTATAAATATACTACTAATGTAGTTGCAACATGACCCCACCACGTATAATAATCAAATATCTGTATAATAGGCTGTGAATTGGGACAAAGTGAATTGTGGTGAAAGACGATTATACAATGACGTAAGAAAGGAGCTTCGCAACTGCGCGTTACAAATTACGCCATCGCATCCTTTTTTGCTGGCGAAGGATCGCTTTGATAATACCTATTGTACATTTTAAAAGGTAGATGCAAAATTCGTTGACAGAGCTCTGCCTTTATTCTAATATTGACCGAAGAGGTTTCTTCATCTATCACATGAGGTTAAATTTTTACCGCTCCGTGACGCATTGGCTTAGCAATGAGTAGCCGCGCTGAAAGCCCCGGGTTCAAATCCCACACGGAAGAAGTATTTGTATGACCTAGAAATAATTTTTTCGGGTCTGGATATCGGTCCTTGTGATATTTATGTAAGTTTTTTTTTATCTAATTTGTATACATATAGCTTTTAATTGAAGTAAGACTAGGAAATTATCAGGCATGCGCATTGACACAAGCTAGATATTTATTTATCTTGTTTGTGTCTCATTGAGACTATTGGCCACAACACTGTGCTACAAAATATAATTTTGGTGCTATGTTCTGTGTGTTATGTGTGTTCCAGTAAGACAGAGAACCACTCAATGAGATTGTGAACCGAAGTGGTTTTTACAAGGAGATCATATGTCAGTTTTTTTTTATAGAATGAGGGTAACAAACGAGCACACAGTCCACCTGATGGTAAGTGGATGCTGTAGCCCATAAACATTTACATTTAACCTCGATTAAGAATCAAAACGCAGATGCGTTGTCACCCCTGAGGACTAAGATGGAATGCCTCGTTACCAGTAAAAATGAGTCTCCGAGTCTCTTCATACGAAACACACACACACACACATCATACAAAACACAGCAGTATTAAGATGCTTTTTTACGCTGATATGGACCTCGCTCTCACAGAGCGAGGTCCCTCCCCGGTCGAGCCGACCCATTCGTGCAACAACCATAATATAGCTATAGCGTGGCTCTACCACGTATAAACGTTAGTGTTTTAGGATGGTTTTTCACAGACATGCAGGTTTCCTTACGACGCTTTCCTTCACCGCCGAGCACGTTGTAAATCATTACATAAGGTCGGGAATCGAACTTGTTACTGTGCTGTAAAATATTAAGTCGAACGCTTATTCCAGAACTAACACGGGCAAAAATTGCAACACGCTTATTTATCCTGGTAGGTTTCTTGAGTGTATAAATTTCAAAAAGGTTCGTAATCTAATGTTCGTGTGAAACTGCATAATCACAGTTCACAGCTCGTGGACTCAAGGCTATCAATCGAGATTTGAGTTGAACCGTAGGTAAGTAATCATTTTAGTTATTACTTGCGAAGGTGACATTAGATTGACTTTGTATGATACAACACAAAACGAGCGTTTGATGGTCGTTCCTATTCAAGAGATAATCCAGTTGGTATACTTTCGTTATTTGAATCCAAAAAAAACCTGGTGATCCACTAACATTTTTTTAATATGTATTACTCAAATATTAATAATTTGGCATAACCGTGTTTATGCTATGTTGATCTAGTGGTAACGCGACTGTTGAGCCAAAAACCATTAATTGGGCTTTTCTGTTAGGAAATTCACAGCAGCAGCCCGAAGTCTTGAATTTAAAGGCTTTAATCATGCATCCAATCTCTCTCCGATTGTGAAACGATTGCCGCCCCATTGTTCTCTTAGAGTGAAGGAATAGAGTGCAATGTAGAATGCCTCCGTTGAGTTAGGGCGCCATGGCCGACATTCGGTCAGGAGGACATTATTACAATTTTACGATATCCTCACAGAATATACATTTATACTTTACGCTCAATATCAGGCCGTAAATAATCTACTGCGGAAGGTAACAGTGTTTTGTTTCTTTTGTGGATAAGCTCCTTTCTCCACTAAGAGCCTGTTGTGTTAAACCACCGTCATACTGCCGTTTTTGCCGCTAAGCAGCAAGCATTTATTATTTTCCGATATATATAGAGTTGGTTTGATAACCACTCAAGCGCAAGACCGGCTGCGCTGCCAACTTTCGGCCAACCGCCAGCGACCGCGCGGCTAATTAAATGTTATTTGACCACTTCCGACCTTAGCGATAAAAACGTATCTGTCTGCGCTGTATCAATATAAAAATACAGTTATAAAGATCAGGAATTAGGAAACCTAACCATCTAAAAATAAAGAAGTATAATTTTAATTTGAAACTCTAAAAACTTCTTCAATTAGAATGTAGCAATTAGTAATTGTCATATCATTTTGGAATCCAGACTAAACGCGCCATCATTTAAGTTACTTGCCAAAGTACAGACAAAAATCTAACATTTTGTTTAAAACTGAGGCAGTTATGTTTTAACTTTTAAATGTAATTTACAGAAGGGTTACTCATGGTTACATCACATAAAAAAGCTGGCGAAAAGTTAATATTTGTAGTTACAGGACTTGAAAAATCATTATAAAGTTGTCAGTTTTTGAGATTTATTTTTGAATCCTTATAATTTGAAGTACATGACTTAGATTTTTTAAATATTTTTCTAATAACTGTCACGACTTGGCCTATTGCCAGTTTCCGGCTTGACACTGATTTCTGGGACAGCCTGTATACCGCAGTACTTCGGAACTTTGATAGGGTGTTTTATTCTTCGATGTTTTTTCTTCGCTGGTGACGCGTGCGGCGTCGCCACATCAGGAGGTCTATAGCGCAGTGCGATTGCCGGTGCAACCTTAATGGCGGTGGGGAATGCATGCTGTATGTGTAAAGGCCTGTATTCACTTTGATTAGTGATTAGTGCAGGCGATTAGTGTAGGTGGTTAGTGATTAGAAGTAAACCCGTATGGACAGCGATTGATTAGTGCAAGTAATTAGTAATCTGCGTAGTAAAGTGATTAGATGCGTGTTCTGTTTTTTTGCGAGTGGACTGCGAGTGTCCCCGTCCCGTGCGTCCTCCTTTCCCCCTCACTCGCCTCTCGCGTCTGCCACTAAACACGTCTGGACAGCAGTGTTAAGCGTTTAGCATCGGATGCTCGCTTGTGTTAGAAAAAATGACAAAGTGGACCGAAGACATAACCTATAAATTTGTGCAGGAGTATCTAAAAAACAAATTGTCTTTATAATAGTAAGCACCCTATCTGCAAAATTAAAGGAGCCCGAGACGCAGCATTTATACATATAAGTGAAACTATGAACATATCGGGGTTTGGAATTAAAGAAGTTTGTACTAAAATAAGAAACGAGGTGCATCCATACTTGCTGATCGACGGCTAACTACTGAATTTACTAAACACAGCCACTAAACAGAATTGGACACTGCTTACACTACTACTAAAGTGAATACAGGCCTTAAGGGCAAGTGACGCCCGCGTGAACGAAATGCCGTGCCGGTGTGTAATGCATGCCGTACTACGCACTTGCAAGTGATGCCGATTATTTCTCAATTATTTCACATTCATATTATATCCACGCGTAGCTTCTGCTCGTCGGTTAAGGGTAGTTTTAGGGTCTCACTTCAGCAGCATAAATTAGCTATGTCACTCTTTCCGCATCCAATTTTTCTACATGTAAAACGTGCAATTACGTGTCAAGAAGTTGAGCATGGTTACGACATCATTTGAAACGTACGGATCACTCCATCTTCTTTGTTGGACTGAGATTTCATCATGATGTAACGGTGATGCAAGTTTCTTACGCCGGCTTCACACGGCAACTCTATTCTGGGCAAATTCCATCTAAGCGAAATAATCACTAGCAACTTCTAGTATGAGTATAATTTTAGTTAAAGTATAAAGTGAAGTCCTACAAAAGTGCGACTCAGAAAGTTCTGTAAAATTAAAAACTATATCCTATGGGTACAGATAGTCGCTGCCAAATCAGATCTGTAAGGAGTGTGACCGAAAAGCTTAATTGATGAGCCGTCTAGGAAGTTTCTGCTTTTGATCACTTAGTGTGTGTGCGCATTGTCTATAAAAGTGCTGTGAGACCTGTTTTACTCTATGGCAGCGAAACGTGGGCTTCGACGAAACTCCATGAGCAAAAACTTCATGTCACTGAAATGCGCATGTTACGTTGGGCGGGTGGAGTCACTCTCAAAGACAAAGTGCGTAAGAACACGTAAGGGGGAGTTTCAAAGTAACGCCTATCACTGAGAAGATTACAGAGTTCAGGCTTAGGTGGTACCGACATGGCTACAAAGAGGAGAGGGATAGGTAGACCGCAAACTACCTGATTAACAAACGTCCGGAAGGACACGCTAAAGCTCGGCCTTACAGAAGACGATGCGCGTAAACTACAGACGTCCGATACTCGCGTACGTTGTTGAGAGGGGGAGGGGGGAGAGGAGAGGTCATGGGAATCCCCCCTACCCTTCCCCCGTTTCGGAAATGTATAGTTTATGAGTAATATTTTTTTTGTAAAATCATAACCTCACTTTTTTATACAGAAATATTGACGCAAAGTTACTTCTGCAACGGCTTCGGCACTGCGTGAAGTGCAGACCCTTCGCCCTTGCGTAGCAAATAACAGGCACCCTTTTGGGGGTTGCCTGCGATATGCTACAGCGGGCGGGGGTTGCTCCCTCTCCGTGCCTACGGCTTTACAAAAGCAATCTAGGGGCAGGGCAGACAAGACTACGTGGACTCGTGGTGTACTAATTTGGTTTTAGACCCGATTCAACCAATCTTATCTATAGTCTGGTTGCACTAAACTCTGCTATGATAGTAAGTAGGTAGCTGCTCTAAACTCTGCTATGATAATGGTAAATGAAATAATATAATGTGAATTGTCATAATTTTGTTTTCTGAAAAACCACTTGACTGCTCTCCACTGCGACTCAATTTGTATGTATATAAGTCCCGTCACCAGCCACAAATGGAGTCCGAGTGGTTTTTTTTATGAGTGTATCTATGTTAAAAAACCAAATTGACATATTTGCGTTTCGTTATATGCAATTTTTAGTGATTTTTTTTAATCATAATTAATTCAAAATGCATTTCCGAAATCCAAAAACAGTGTAAACGGTTCGAGCTTAACCCTGACAATCCTCCTAAATTGAAAACAAAATTAAAAAATCAAGTACCGGACATCTACTTCACGATACGAGAACAAATTTACATATTTGCTTTTCATTTTTACACTATTTTTGCTGAAATTTGTTTTTATTGTAATTAATTCAAAATGCATCTCCGACATCTAAAAACAGTGTAATAGGTTTAAACTTAACCTTAACAAGCCTGCTAGACTAAAAACATTATCAAAATCATGTACCGGATGTCTAGCCAACCCGATATAACTTCAAAACTTTAACTGTCGATATCTCGAAAAATTAAAATTTCCGGCATAAAAAGCAGCTAGACGGTAATCAATAGCATCATTGCCTGTCAACTAAAGCTAAAATAATTACTTAAATCGTGCAGCAGATCACTAAAGCCGACCCGTAAGTGCAATGCAGCAATTAATCTGAGGGATTCCTCATATTCCTTGCTTTATCGGTCAAACTCATCGACTGTTCCCTGAAGCTGATCCCTTTCTTTTAAAACATTTGTATAGTCATTATGCAACTTA
>DWHP01005211.1:0-12065 GCA_018247895.1 Parnassius honrathi
GGACCACGTCTCGGTACCGTAGGTCATCACTGGCAACACGCACTGGTTGTACAATTTTGTTTTCAGGTTTTGAGGTAGACGAAATCTACGAATAGCTAAATTTAGCTGAACTCAAGAGAAATAGACAGTCGCTTACGAAATATGCCAGTTCTGGTGATCAAAGTCTACTTGCTCGACTCTAGGCTGCCAGGGCTATAGTGTGTAATCACCCTTAATGATATCGCGGCGCCGACTCGTTTTATTTAACACCACAGATAAGCGATCAATCGAATTATAATTGTTTTTCACGCTCATTAGTTGTAATTGAAATAAATCCTTTGTCTTATGCCCATTGCTTTTATTGATTTCCGAGTTATGCACTTATTAAATGTTTTATTATGTATTATTTCACGGCCATTGATATTTAAACGTAGGTATATGAAGGCAGAAAATTATCTAAAAATTATTTTAAGTATGTAATTTTTTTCTGTATTGAATTTTTTGTGTTTTATTTGCAATGTATTACAGTATTTTCAAAATAATATACAGATAAATCACTCGAAAAAATATTTAAAAATCAAGACGTAAATAACTAAGTTTGCCAAACATTTTGATCCAATCGGTTTGTTTTCTTGACGTCTTAAAATGAAACAGCATTTTAAATGCTTGCCATATATGTATCATTACATACAGTGACATGTATTAAGCTCACCTTAAGGAGAATAAAGCTTGTTCATAAGATACCTACCAGTCACTGTTTGACGACCTTGAGTTGAGCGCTGATGAACAGGAAGCAAGATATAACCTTGAAATCTACTTGCCTTTGTTCAATTATATTTTCAACCATACATACACACTCTTCTTTATAGAATACAAACGCACACATACACACGTTTGTGCGTATGTGCTACATTAACCTTAATCCGAATTTACCAAAGAAGTGTTTGCACTACTGTGTTCCAGTCTGAACTATGTAGAGATCGAGAATAATTAGGTACAGGCTGCGAGGCATTCCATTTTAGTCTTCAGAGACGACGACGCATCTGTGGCCTTCCTTGCTTAAAGTTAGCGGTTCACGGTCTGCAGTAGCTAGGTGCTTACCATCAGGTGGAAAGTAAATTTGTTTGATACTTCAGTTTCAAAACTAGGTGATCCGGTAGACGTTATTCTGCCCTTTTTGGTTGGTGGCGTTATGGGTTGCATATTCATAAACACACTTCTTCTATAGATTACTTGTTTTTCTACAGATTAGACTAAGTGTATACTTAAATTAATTACAGCTAAATCCTTTTTAAGACAAATGGAACCATCAGAAGCCATAATGACAATGAAATAAAAATAAAAAAGTAATCCCTTTTCACTCTAATAAGGGATAAAAAGTTACTGATATGTTATACACGGTCGTTTACCTCCTGCGTACGAGTACAAAATTTCACGGAAACACGTCCAGTAGTTTTTCCGTGAATCGCGAACATACAATTTTTCTACGGATTTATTACATATATCGGTATTAATATCATTTTCATAGGTCGGATTTAGTATTGTCATCGGTCTTTAATACGAGTACAAATTTTCAAGTCAATCGGCCGTCTACAAGTTGGTGAAAATTACATTAAAATATTCCGTTACATAGATATATAGATAGGTAGATACACACGAAGCTTATAAAAGCGTGTTAAAAATGAAGCAAAGTTAAAATGCCATAGTATTAACAGGAGTATAAATATCTTAGGCAACCGTTAAGTAGCGGTGTAAGAATATCCACTAACCTATGTTATTATTCCAAGGGTGTCGTAAGAGGTCACACAGGTAAAATGAAACAGGAAATGGGCTGCAGCATCTTCCTAGTAACAAATCAAAATAATAAAAAACCGGGGTTGCCAACCCTCATGCCGAGTTTGGCAAATATGGCAATATCCACTCATAAGGCTCCCTCAGGGCAGGCCTATGTTTAGCAGTGATTTTTTTATTCTGTAGTAGATGGATGAAATATTTTAGGCGTGTGATAAAATTATGATAGTTCTTGTCTGAGAAGTGTCATATTTCGAGGATATTTGAAGTAGTTCGACGGCCTAATCGCTCCATAGTCCTCTCAGAAATGAGGGAAAATTGGTATTCAGCGTATAAAACTGTAGTTTTAGTCGACTTTAAATACGCATGTGTTATATAAAAAATAGGTTATCCTTTATCTAATGCCTCCAGCACACCAAAACTTGGTGCAAATAAAATATTTAGTAGGTCAGACTAAAAATACGTGTTATGCATGATATTGTTACATCCAACGCTCATTACAATATACTGCCGTTGTAGCAATGATTATTGTATTTTAAAATGCGTGACCTTCTAATACGGTGTAGCTTAATTTTAATACACTCCATATCGCTCAGGGCTGATAGGTCTATTTGTCTCACATAGTGAACTTCGGAGATGTTCTTGACATTAATTATTACAATTACTTTTTTCAGGTATTTATTGAGTAATAACAATCATAATCATCATAATTATAGCCCGTCATAAATTGACTAAATAATGCCACAATGTACGGCCCTGAGTAATCTGCATCCATCGACTTCTTGTATGTACCAGGTCGTCACTATATTGTCGAGCCATCCTTGGATGAAGTGTATCACCTAAGTGGATCTGTAAAGGGCTGAAACGAAGATGATGATAATTAATTTTATTACTAATTTTTTATTAATAAAAAGTGCACATCCATCTAAATTGGTACAATCTTCTTACCTATTTGGCTATTTGTCTCACATTGTAGATTTCGAAGGTATTCTTGTCATTGATTATTGCATTTACTTTTCCGTTAGGTATTTATTGAATAATAATAACAATAATAATAATCATAATTATAGGCTGTCATAAATCGACTAAATAATGCAACAAAGTACGGCACTGAGTAGCCTGCATCCAAATCCATCGACTGCATTGCTTTTACCAGATCTTCGCTCCGTCTATTGGCGGGCCGTCCTACACTTCATCTAAGTTCAGCAGTGGACGTGTGAAGTGGAATGATGATGATAAAGAATTGTAGTATTACAATTCTTTATCATCATAAATTGATTACTATAAAAGGCGGAGGCAGAGCCACGCTGCAACTATATTATAGTTATAGCACGAATGGGTCGGCTCGACCGGGGAAGGACCACGCTCTCACAGAATACCACATAATAGCAGCTTAATGCTGCTGTGCTTCGTATGGTGAATGTAGAGAACTGGAGACCTTTTTTACTGGAAACGAGGCTTTCCATCTCAGTCCTCAAGGATGACAACGTATCTGCATTTTGATTCTTAATTGGGGATAGGTGTAGATGTCTATGGACCACTGCATCCACTTACCATCAGGTGGACTGTGTGCTTGTTTGTCACCCCTAGGTAAAAAAAGTAAGATGCATATGCATCTAAGTTGGTAAACCCTCTTATTTATTTCAATCACTAAGCAGTAATTCACTGCAATGCTTGGTTATATAGGTTAAAAAGCAAGCACAAAAAACTGTGAAGCTAAAGTTGTAATCTAACCTTCTCTAAGCTCTTACGTGATGAATGTGTAAAATCCTTTGTTACATTTATAATATTGTAATTGATAATTATAATTAACAATCATAATATTACAAACGTGACAAATTATTTAACACTTTCTTCTTGTATATTTTCTCATACTAGGTATATGATTTTTTACTTCAAAAAGCGACCTTTTTAACACTCTTTCAGTTCTTAATTGTGAAGAAAGAGAGTTTATAAGGTAAGCCTATTACATTTTTAAAAGTATTTTAATGACAATTATATTAAATTAATAACAAATAACCCCCCCCCCCTCCTTATGTGGCAATTTATTTGTGAGGGAGGCCTTTTTTAAGCAGTGGACATTTGATGGAATGTAATGATGATGTTTGATGAAGCGTATTTTAAACTCTCTCATGATAAATTATGGGCAATATAATAGAAATATGTACTTGTGTTATTATGTACGTAATATAGTAAAAAAAATTAACTCACAATTTATCGAGTATTACACACTGACTTCTGACCTCAATTGTAACGACCGTTTGGCAGTTCATTAATCTTCCCGTAAGTTACTAATTACGCAAGCCGAGGAGGCATTTGACAAATCTGCAAGGGCGATAAAACTGCTAACAAAGCTTTACAAAAATTTAAAACAAATTTCAAACTTATACATACTTAGATTAAGATTCAAATTAATATGAATGATATTTATGGACCGTAATTTTGTAGAGATTAATCACGTCAACAATAATATTTTAATCTGTGTTTTCAAAGGTAATACACAACAATTTTCGACTGTACTTATTAATGCCAACTTACGATGAAAGACTTAGTCTTTTTTTTATATTTATTAACCTAGTTTTGTAAATTGGCTTACTCTGATTGAAAATTCTATTTCTTAATCTATACCTAGTAGGAGATATTAGATAGACCAAGTCGTAATAACTTTGATTAGGGATTGTAATTGTTAAGTAAAATTAACTCATAATAAGTAATAACGCACAATAATTAACTCACAGTTAGTAAGTAATCATTTGCAATTCAAATTAAAACAATAAATTTTAGAATTTTTAATAAAAAATATATTTAAAATTGAAAGAATATTTTTACGTGCTTTTACATTTCGAACAATTGGTTGTCTGACATTTACCAATATATAACGTACAATATATACAATAATAAACGATTTATTAAAACATCTCTTTAAATATACCCCAGTATCCATAGTGTATAGTATAGTGGAAGCTCAGTCAATTAGTCAGCTGGAGGTGGCTATGCTCGGGGTTTCGAGGTTCCTGATTGTAATGAGGATATTTGTAGCAAATGGTTAATGACAAAGCTTATCAGTCCAATAAACTTTAAAACGAACTGGAGTGACAAATGGATTAACAGTGTTTGTTTTTGTTTCGTGTTTGTACATACGTATATAAGGCATTAAAAATTTAATTAAACTCTATTAAAACTTTATATTTTATGATAACGCGTCTTCCCATTCACGCAGCAGCGCCTTGGTTTAAATGTGAAGCAAGCGAAGTTCGTCGTTGCGGTACTTGATTTAATGTAGTCACTGTTATGGGATCCTAGCAATTTATCGCTGTGGCGCGGCGGCCGTGGGAATGGGATACGTTTCGCGAATAGAATAATATAATAACTGTCACACGGTAGTGCATCTTCAGTCTTATATTTAAATATGTATTTACTATTTTATGCGTTGTTCCTCTCACTTACGGTTGTTTTTGGTTTGTTTTTACTTTGAGTTTAACATTTGCTTATAGTTATGAATCGATTAGATTACATTTTCAATAGTATCTTATTTTTAGTTCCTTCTTTACGAATCTATTACTTTTAATCAACCTAAAGGCTTTCGATCGGATCAGATCGGTGTAAGTCGTTGTGTATATAAAAGTTTAAATTGTTTTTTTTTCCATTTTGAAAAAAAGTTACCATTTTAGGTTACATACATAATTTTCACAACGACAAACATCCAGACCCGTAATATGATTGAATACCAGCGTAAAATAGTAGCTTAATGCTGCTGTGTTTCGTATGGTGAGTGTAGAGAACCGGAGACCCTTTTTACTGGAAACGAGACATTCCATCTTAGTAATCACGGGTGACAGCGCATCTGCATTTTGATTCTTAATCGAGGATTAGATGTAAATGTTTATGGGCCACAGCAACCACTTACCATGAGGTGGACTGTGTGCTCGTTTGTCACCCCATCCTATTAAAAAATTATTGGTAGGCCATACAAATAGTTGTTCCATGTGCTCTTAGCGCTACCACTCATCGTTAAGCCACTGCACCACACAGCCGTTGAATGTATTTGGACATTAGAAAGTAAAATCAGTCTATATATGTTGCCACAATTTTAGAGCTTTGTAATATTTAGCGCTTTTGAATATTTAGGACGGTAGTACTATGACTTCGTTCTTTTGAGAGAAAGTAAAGCGCTAGTGTACCATACGTGCGTTTGGCTACCTCTCGTCTTTGAGGCACTTTGTTTAGAGCTGGAAATGCATCAAAGGCGATTGGACGGAATAATTAGCAGAAGTACAAGTTTCTAAGAGATAACTACGTATTTTTGCCATTTACTGTTGAGACTATCGGTTCGTGGAGTCCACGTGTGTTGAAGATCCTACTAAAACTATATCCGTGACGAGTCATCACTGCTAGTGCTGAGGGGGCTGGTTTTTTCCTCGCTCATAGGCTAAGCATGGGTGTTCAGAGAAGAAACACAGGCAGAGCTCTTGGCCCTATACCGCGGGGAGTAACCGTATGATAGTTTTTTGTTTTAGCTTTTTTAATTCATGTTATGTGAATAAGAAAAGTATATTACATATATAGAATAGACAGACTGTTTTAATAATAGATTACCTGGTTCAAATATATCATTTGGCACACTATTAAAACAGTTTAAAACTAGCAGTGGTTAAAGATGATTAACGAAGAAGACGGATTATATTTTCCATCAAGCGCCTGTCCAAAAATTTTTCTAAAGGATCTTTTTATAAAGACCAACCGAGAAAAGCTTTAAGTTTAAGTAACAAACAAAATATAACATACAGGCAGCGTCATTTTGATGTATAGTTCTATAAGTAATAACATTGAAATAAAGGTCGGACGAACAAAAAACTTTAAAATACTCAAACTGCGAACAACGGCGGCCCACTAGAAATGGATCTATCAATTAAACTCGCATGAAGCTTAAGCCGGCCACTGATTGATGTATCAATAAGTACATAAATCCATTAAGGTAATACGCATGAGTCTGTTAATTGTGTATTTTCTGCGGCTGTCAGCCGGATGCGATGTGCACTTGTTTCGAAACTATGACTGAATTAGGAGCATAATAAAAATAGCTTTGTTTTAATTTTGAATGTGTTCTTTTAACTTTTCAATCGTGGGAGAGTCATATTGCGTCGTATATTTAACTGCAGCACAAATGGGTCCGCTTTACGGGGGCCGGATCACATTACAACATATAGATAGATCACCAATAGCAGCAGTGTAATACTGCTGGTAACATGAACCGGAGACCCTTTTTACTGGTAAGTAGGCATTACATACTATGATACTGCGTATACCGCTGGATGACAATGCGTCACCTACATTTGTTTTCTTAATCAAAGATAGATGTGATTGTGCCTATTTCATCATCAGATGGGCTGCGTAATCGTTTTTTACCATAGTTTTTACTTAATTGGACCGCGCATAGTTTAATTAGATCTCAAAAGTTAATATAACGCGTTATCGTGTTTTACGCAAAAGTGAGTTGATTTGTACAACACGATATCCAGAAGACGTTAAATTAGTTTGGAACTTAGACTTGTATATCAAGCATCTTTTGAATATTATTTTAGTGAAAGAGAGTAAAAGGAAATTCGTCAATTAAGCATCAAAGTTGAACGGTTGGGGCTGATTGTCATATTTATTATAATTTTTTATATGTGGTAAAGCTATGCCGCTGCCGTATTATGGTTGTAGCAATAATGGGTTGGCCAGGCCTCACAAAATACTAGCGTAAAATAGCAGCTTAATGCTGCTTATGGAATGTAAGGGGTCTCATATGGTAAGCGACTCTACACGGTACGGTTCTCTAACCGAGGACTCTTTTCACTGGAAACAGGGCATTCTACTTAAGTCCTTAGGGGTGGTAACGCATCTGCATTTTGATTTTTAATGAAAGTGGCTATAACTATCTATGAGCCACTGCATCTACTTAATATCAGGTGTACTGTATGCTCGTTGGTCACCCCTATACTGTATAAAAAACGTTTTCGTTTAACTTTTCCGTTACTACTCATATATTGCCTCATAGGGGGAATATTTGCAGTAACTTTTTTGTTGTTATTAGGAAAAATTTGCTGTTCATCTCCCGGTTTAGTTTCTCTCTGTCTCGTTGTCAAAACTAATGACTAAGGTTGAACACTTCGTAACAAGTAAAAAGAGTCTCTGGTTGTCATCAATCCTGTCACATAAATATCCAAAATTATTTCCAAACAGCACCTTGTATTAGGTACGGCGTACGTGTGCGTCTCGCATTAAACTATTATCAGCTTTTAAAGAAAGAAAGAAGAAAGATTTGTGCGTGAGTCCGTGTCAATAATTTGAGCATAATTTGTGGGTCAACTGATATGTACGCAGCACTCGGTCTTTCTTTATTTGTTGGTCTGAGTATATAAAATAAAATAAAAATATTTATTTCAATTCAATTGCCAGATGATCACCATCAACCAGGGCAACAAACCAGCTGTTCATAGCTACGTCTTTCTCATAAAACTAAAAAAATTGCGGGTTTTTTTATAATAAGGGTGACAGGCGAGCACATAGTCCACCTGATGATAAGTTGATCTGTGACATGTAGACAATTACATGTATTCTCAGATAAGATTCAAAATACGGATGCGTTGTCACCCCTGATGACTAAGTTACTAAGATGGAATGCCTGGTTATCTACTTGACGAGCGGGGCAAGCGTGGCAACTGTGGCAAATATCCTTGACTTTTAATAAACTGAAACGGTGACCACAAAATACATCATCACATTTATTATTACAATAGTTATAAGTAAATACAATGATAAATTTACAATCAAGCTTAGCAAAAATAAAGATGTTCGTATTATTGCACTCGTAAAACAAATTTTATGTAAATACTAAACGTAAGAGCAACAAGTAAACTAATAAATAGAAGCTAATGAATAAATAGAATCGAATGGAATAATTATAACCCAAGGCTGTAACATGCATCCGGCAACGGTCGTAGGTAATAAAGTCATTTTAAAACTGAAATACATCTCTTATACGTCAAACGATAATTGATAAGCAAATAAATGTATTTAGATTTGTTTTTTAACCGTATAAAAATTTATGAAAACTAGACTGGTTTATCTTAGTTGTCAGATGGAATATTTTTAATGGAATTTGGGCATATGAAACAAAGGTCAAGATGAGAATTTTAAAGATGTAATCTTAAACAAAAAAATGTGGTAAAAAGTAAACAATGAAATGCAATTTTGTTATTTACATTTTACGAATGTTTCTTTAATATACAAAGAATAGATGGACTAGCCTTATAGTCTAAGGCTGTGTGTGTCAAGTCATGAATTTTGAAGATGTGATCTTAAATAAATAATGTGGTAAGAAGAAAAGAATGAAATGCAATTTTGTTATTTACTTTTTACGAATAACATAACAACACATAAACACTCACGGCTGTCACCCGGAGGGGTAGGCAGAGGCTACAGACTTCTATTTGGCACGATCCTGACACACCTCGCTCGCCTCCTTTACATCCATATATCTGCGCATACACGCTCGTCGGTTAAGGGTACTCCTAATGTGGCCAAGTTTCAATATATCGCCAATTTGGTCGATAAAACTTCGTCTAGGGCGTCCCTTCCTGACTTTACTGTTCACATCCGCAGTATAAGTTTGGTTTATCACTCTTTCTTCGTTCATTTTTTTACATGATAAACCACTGAAGCATTACTTTCTTAATCCTGGTCACAACATCGTCTTGCACACCACAGGTTTCACTTATCACACAATTCATCAATCTCATCCTGTCATTCAGATTCAGCCCTGGCATACACCTTAAAAACCGCATTTCTGCAGCATTTATTCCACTTTCATGCTTCTTCTGCCATACACGACTTTCACTACTCTACGTTAAAGTAACACAGCGTTATGAATTTTTACGTATGTTTCTTTAAAATACAAAGAATAGGTAGACGTGATTGTAAGTGGATTTAGAGTGGGCGCTCTCATAGCAATAGGCCTACTTCTTCACACGAATGCTTCTTAGCTCTAGATAGCATTCAACTTACGACGCTAAAATCGTTCCATCTAAACCGTATTATATATTAAATATCCAATATCAGGTAAAGAATTGTTTTTCAACAAATAGGTGTATTAATATACAATAAAAAACAAAATAAAAATGATGTCTAACTACGTAATATATACATTTTAATAAAATGTAAAATAAATAAACTATACAATTATAACATATACATGCGTGTATACAAAATAAATATATACACAACTTAATACGTGGTAGAGCCACGCTGCGGCTATATTATGGTTGTAGCACGAATGGGTCCACGCTCTCACAGAATACCGGCGTAAAATAGCAACTTATTACTGTTGTGTTTCGTTGGGTGAGTGTAGAGAACCGGACACCTTTTTTTACTGGAAACAAGGTATTCCCTCTTAGTCCTCAGGACAACGCATATGTATTTTGATTCTTAATCGATGATAAATGTAGATGTCTACGGGCCTCAACATCCGTTTACCATCAGGTGGACTCTGTGCTCGTTTGTCACCCTTATTCTATAAAAAAATACATAGTTAGGTTAAGAGAATTTTGTATTCCACTTTATCACTTGGCGTAAGGAGCGGCTAATATGAAAGTTTACATGGAACTCAGAGGCCGATAGATGGCTATACCTGTATATGTGAGGTGTACATTACCCCGGCAACGGCGCGTTATAGGACTACCCCAGATACTGCTATTACCAATTCGCCGATGAACCGTGGCCATTATTGAAAATTCTTCCTACATTAGGAGAGGCCTCTCTCTAGCAGTGGCCGTTACGAATTGATTAAAAAAAACGAAATTAAGCATAGAACCTATCACAAGGTACATATGAAGTTGATATCTTAGCATGTCCCTTCTCTGGTTGAGTCGATCTATTCGTGCTATAGAATTGTGGAAATACCACGCACATTGCGAAGAAACTTTCCTTGCCATAAAACTCTCAAAAATTACAGTTGGCCTATGCCCAGAATAAAATGTAAGTATATTGGCAATGACATTAACTTTTTTAACATCATTATCTCACACACACATATTAGGTATACGTAAAACACTTTGCTATGTATAAAGGTTATTTAATGAATTCCGTAACGTGTTAATCCGTAATACAATAGTTTAATTAGTTGAAACGCGTTTATTATCATACAACATGTCAAAATATCCCGCCGGCCTATAGCCTACTGTCAACTGGACGTCACAGATGTCTCACATTTTGTCCACGGTTTGTCGATTTGAGTACGGTACAGTCAAGCAAACAGTGGTTTTAATTTTATTTGTATTTACTGAATATGTTCCTTTTGATTTTTTTACCCAAAGAAAAATAAACGTTTGTGTAGCATTTCTTAAAAAATTAATGTTTGAATTAAACATTTTTGGAAAATATTTTTAAGAAAAGTCCCGTAAGTTTTATTGCTGGCACTTTCCATTTTATCCGACACCGGCTGTTTGTATTATTTATTATCTGCATTGGATATAATTATTCTAAAATATTCTATCATGTAACAATAGCTTGGGGATTTGCGAGTGCAGAATTAAAATATATTATCTTTAACTAAAAATATAGTGGGAGGTGTTTTTTTGAAGACATTTCAATACTCATAAGCTCACTTAAACAGTAATTATTTTCGCTTGGTTTTTTAAGTATCATTATTACATTTAAGAGATACAATATTTCTTACAAAGTTCTTTCTTATATGTACACATACCGCCAAACAAACCAGCACAGGATGATCGGCTTACGTCGCTATCAATGTCCCTATCGACGGCTGTCCACGTGCCTGAATTAAATGCCATACGACATCTGATTGTACACTTATTTGTACCAGTAGGTGTATGATTAATGGTCTGGTGATGCAACGATCAACGGGATGCCGCATTAATGGCGCGACGTAAAGAATTGATGTTAGATTAATGCTATACCAATAGAAATAAAGTGAAGCGGTTGTGAAAGCTCTATGGGGGCTCCATGAAGAGGAACTAGAAGAAAAGATCGTAAGGGTTTGCGATTTAAAAAAAAGTAATCACAATTCTTTCTTGTTTGCTAAGAGATGACGGATAAAGATGATGAGATAAATATATGAGTATTTTAATTACTTATAACTGCTCTGTAAATAATATAAAAAAGTCCTTCAGCCCGAACTTCAGTCACGGCCAATCTCAACCGGGGCTGGCCATCTGCACAGGACAGGATTATAGTGCCCGAGTGTGCACAGGCACGGGTGCACTCTCTGTTCCCTCACTCTCACAGTCCAAAGG
>DWHP01005212.1:0-12065 GCA_018247895.1 Parnassius honrathi
TACGTAAGCTACACATCAATGTCAAAAACAGCACAAAAGTTCCTTTAATCACTACAAATAACACGCTCGAATCTTCTGCACTATAATACTATAGCGATTCCGTGCAACATCAAAATGCCGCGTAGACAACTAGTCGACATAATTAACAGCAAATGAAGTTAAATTAATCACGCAATCTCAAAAGCCTAGTCAAGTATCTTAATAGACTAACACTATATCGGCCGATTACCTTAAGGAATTTTAACTCCGCGACGCGACGAAACACGAGTATCGGTTCAACCGACTATATACAAAAGGTTCGCAGGCGCACTCAACAGGAAAAAGCGGACTGGATTCGCTGGCAGCGCGCCGGCGCAGGCGATTCCCTCCCCGCGCCCCCGCTCTTAATCTGGTTTTCAATCGGGCGAAAACAAACCCCCGTCCCGGACATTAGGACTTATGTACGCGAGTAAATGGCCAAACGGGATAGGGTCGCGACGGCACGTTGCAAAATACTGCCCCAGATTGGGCAAGCCGGAGGGTCGAATTCTCACTGGATGCCTTCCGTGGACATCGCAGTACCTAAATCCTGTCGCTGGACAGAAATTCGACGACTTCTTTCGAATCTATCCGTGCCCCTACAATTCGTTCCGCAATCCGACCGGATCAGGTTCGGCAACCGCATTATAAACGATAACATAAACACACAATAACGTAAACGATACGAAGCGGTCCAGCGTGGCCACAAAGGCTTCATTACTGAGAGCACTCACAAGTTCCAAGTGAACGGTCGGAGTGGAGAGACATACGAAACGCATAGGTAGGCCTTATGTTAACGCGCGTTACGAAGATCGGAGGACTTGGCGTGGAAGGTGCCAGCAAATCTGTTCCGACTCCAACGAATGGTCGGGCGGCCCGGACACGGTCGGGTGGTGAGTCACCCATCGTCAGCAGTGATATGGTGGCCTTCAATTTATCACAAGGTATGCACTCCAAAAAATGACGTTCCGAATAGTGCGTTGGCCAGCCAAATCCAAACTCCCGCTGCAACAGCTGAAAAAGCGTTACACCCAGCGTAACACACTCTGAACATGATGATGACCGAACAAAGGCGTCATCCTTAGGGGGCAGTAACGGTGTCGAGCCCCGTACGGCAATTGAGAACCTTTCATATTTCCTCCCGCGCGCAGCATCCAAGCGTCGTTTTCCTTTTGCCAATATTTATTTTTTCCAAATAATGTATAACCACATTGCATCACGCATACAAAATATCAAATATAGCTAAATTAAAACAATGCTATTCCAATAACAAAAAATGTGCGTGATGTACAAATGTAAGCTTCTACATATTATGTTAGAAGTTATCAACACAGTGCAAACTATAAGTTTCAAACTACAGTACTCGTACAGCAATAAACATTACAATGTACATTTTATTTACTTCTAACTTCAAACTTAGCTATATAGCTCAAGTGTTCACATGGTAAACAGCTTACATTATTAATATAAATATATAAAAGTAAACATAGCTATATTTATGTTTACATCCCCTCATCCGGTTCCGCGATAATTTTAGGCGCTAATGTAAACAGTGATATCTTTTTAATTCTGTATCGCAGCTATATATAAAACTTAACAGTATCGATTCGTTATGAACTAAGCTGTTTAGTTATATCTGAATCAATGTAATTCTACTTATAGGAGTGCGTGTCTTACCGATATTTTTTATTTTCTCAGTCGATTCCCCCAATGTTTTCTTTGACTGTCAGACACGTGGTAAACAGCTTATATTATAAATATAAATATACACAAATAAACATATATATTTATATACTCTGATACTTGCCCGTATGATTAGGCTATTTGCTTTTAATAAAACATTACACCAATCTTGCAATCTTGCACATGAGAGAGAATATTCAAAAAGTAAAAACTTCAATTTTGTTTATTCATTTATTTAATTCTAGCGACTGGTAAAATTTTAAAAATGATTATTCATGTCGTAATAGCATGTATGTATATAATATAACCTATTTAGCTCAATACAATTTTCAAAACACAACAACTTTGTTTATATGTATACCTCTAGATATATTAAATTTAAACACTTCGTGTTTAGTCTGTCGGTCACAGATCAGGCTATGAAAGTTCAATTGATGTATGTAAATGTGTCTACGATACTGAAAAATTACAATTTCTATAAAGTACATTCCTATTTCTGTTTTTTAAAATATAGAATATTTG
This sequence comes from Parnassius honrathi, assembly GCA_018247895.1. Taxonomy (NCBI): domain Eukaryota; kingdom Metazoa; phylum Arthropoda; class Insecta; order Lepidoptera; family Papilionidae; genus Parnassius; species Parnassius honrathi. The sequence continues at coordinate 2,224 of DWHP01005212.1, forward strand.
GTGTAGCAAGTGGTAATCTTAAGATTAAGCTTTTATAGTTCTTTTGCGATTACGTAATAAAGCCACGCTGCATCTATATTATGGTTTTAGCACGAAAGAGTCGGCCGACCGGGGAAGGTCCACCCTCTCACAAAACACCAGCGTATAATAGCTGCTACTGTGGTTCGTATGGTGAGTGTTGAAAACGGAAGACCCCCTTTTACTGGAAACGAGGCGTTCTATCTTAGTCCTCAGGGGTGATAACGTATGTGAATTTGGATTTTTAATGGAAGATAAAAGTAGATGTCTATGGGTCACATCATACATTTACCATCATGTGGACTGTGTGCTCGTTTGTCACCCCATTCTATAAAATAATATGTATATCTGTACATGGTATTGAAATTATTCACTACCAAAAGAATATTATTACAGATATTGCGTTTTAGATGACAGAGCGACACTTGACACATTTTGTGAGGCGGACGCATCGTATCGCTGTCGCATCATGTCGAATGATAAATAGTACAGGAGAAATCGGCGCACGACTATCGAAAACTATTCCACCTCAATTATTTATGCGATTCTTTTCAAAATGTCCTACTGATGATATAAATATATTTTGCTATGGAGCAAATCGGTGCCATATTGTTGAAACCCATTTTTTTCAATAGCAAGTTATTATTATTTTCAAACGGAACATTTTTTTATATTCTTTGACTAAATACGACTAAAAAGGCCTATTACATTTTACGATATAGCTAATATTTTCGGAGTTATGAACTATTAAGTTTGAAATATCCCAATTTGAATACTTATATATAAAGAAAGAGAACAAAATATAAAAGGTATGTTTTTATACTTTTTGATGAAATACGAAAAAAAAAGCTGTTATGACTTTTTGCGATAAAGTATGAAAAATTCCAAATTCAGATACTTTTGACTCATTAAAAATATATAATCTTCTTATCGCATTAAGCCGAGGCTACGCTGCTTACCACTTAATACCAAACAATCAAGAAACGGCCATGTCGAGCTGCTACCGTAACACACCATGTAGCCTCACTCCTAGTAAGTATTTAACGTTTTGCCTTCATAAGTGAGTAGACAAAACGTTTATATATAACACGGCACAATTTGCTATGGCAGAATACGCGTTACTACTTTATGCAGCCATCGCGCCTCTGGCAGTGTTTCTAAACAGTTATTTTTATCATGTTTCTTTGGTTGGTAAGCTTTGCTTTTGTGCTGTGGATAGTATTATTTTGGTTTAGTAGGAGACGAATGTACCAATTAGCGTCGGCGATTCGGGGACCTGATGAAGAGTTACCCATGATAGGGATAGCGCATACTCTGACTGGAAACACTGAAGGTGTGTATGTAGGATACTGTAGTAACAAAAACTATTTATTTACTGCATGTGCATGTTGTATAAATGTACAAAGATGTCTTGACGAAATTATTCCCTAAAGATTAAATATTTACAAAGTAGAACGTGCATACCGACGATTATTTTCTTAACTATAGTCAACCAAATCTAAGAAATATATTTTGACAGCTGTCAGACTTATTCCAAGGCATGCCAATAAAAAACGACAACGTACAATATTCGATTCTTAAAAAATCGATATCGATTATTTAGAGTTGGTAATCACTTACAGTTCGATTTGAATAACACCGGAACAAATTAAAAATGGATAATTTAAAACACAAGATTTATCAGTTTCTACGTATTAGTTGTAAGGTACTGCTGATTTCTACAAGTACAGTTATAAAAATGTAAGATTATAACTAAATTAAAAATAAATTTATTCAATCACTTTCAGTACAACCAGTTGAGCTGTCGTTTGATTTTCAATAATGCAGTCAAAATTAATGTGTCTTTCGACGTCATCCATAAATTATTTTTGTTTTTTCTACCACTTTTGCCCAATAATCCTTTGTGAAATGGGCACATGCTTCAACGAATATTTAAGAAACAGTCCAAAAAGTTAAAACCTAGTCACAAAATAAGAAGACAAACGCAAAATCACAAAATTACGCACAATAACAATAAAATATTGTCCATAAAACCAAACTCCGCTCACGGCTGCGCAGTATATTAATATCATTCAAGGATTGATAAGATAGGCTAACTCTTGATGCTATCCCTTCAATCTATTACGACCCTAGATATTTTACTTTTATTACACACAAGTTTCGGAAAGAAATCTCAAAAATATTATTTTAATTTGCAGTATCATTCATTTACAATTATCATGTGCTACTCATATCGATATTATTTTTGGTTAGGGCCTTGAAATTTCCGAACTAGTAAGCTAGTTTGAAGTTCTATATATTTGATTCGATTTGGCACTAATTCAAACAAATATCATATAATTGATGTTTTATGTTACTAAGTTGGTGCATATGAGTCAACACTGCGAGTAAAGTACCGTATTTTTAAATTCATGGTTATTAACTTTTGTATACGGTTTTACTCGTAGTTTTTTATTGGATAGTTTTGACAAACGATCACACAGTGTTTCAGTGTTTATCTTAAGTGATTGCTACGGTCCTTAGACATCTACATTCATCTCCGATCACGAATCAAAATACAGATATGTTATCACCCGTGAGGACTAGTATGGAATGCGTCGTTTCCAGTAAAAAGGTTTTCCGGTTCTCTACACTCACCATGCGAAATACAGCAACGTTAAGCTGCTATTTAATGCAAGTATTCTATGAGAGCGTTGTCCTTACCCGGTCAGGCCGACCCATTTGTGTTACAACAACTTCTTATATAGCCGCAGCATGGCTTTACCACGTTTATATTCTTCAGGTGGAAGTTCTCACTACGAAAGCAATTAAACCAAAAACTCACAGTTCGTTTGTAATTCTTATATTCAAACTTAGCATTGATCCCGGGCAGATCGTCTTGCCTCGCAGGAGATCTCACCTTTTCCTTCCACCGTCAAACTGGTTACTAAGCGACGTGATCTGTACACGCAACCAACAATCTTCGGAAACTACAACTTCAAGCCTTCGTCATTATCCTCAAGAACTCAGCATTGATATAGTGAGTTGAACTGCGAAAATGTAAATTTTCAGAGTAATTACTAAGCATAGAGGGTATCCTAAAATAATAACAAAATTGATGACGTTTTACTCGTTATATTATGCTCACCTTCATTCTATCACAAGTTTGTTGTCGTTTTTATATTCCATAGACACCCCTTTTAATGTGCCATTAACAAAACAAAAAATATTTACGATAAATTCATTTAGTCTATTTCTTAGTATACTGTATAATAACCGCGGCATGATTGCTATCTGGCTTCTCTTTTCCCATTCCATCACAAAAACCAGTAAATCATTTACGAACGTATTACCTGTCTTCCTCTTTGCTCCCTGCCTCCAAGATATTATCCATCATTCAATCATAATGTACAGTCTATCAGAAGTCCACTACTGAAGATACCACATACTATGCCCCAAAACTGTCTGCTGCCTGTGCCTTGTCGTGGGATTTATCTACGCTACTACTTTTTACTTTAAAATTAAATTAATACTGCCAAACAACCCCAGTTGGGCAGTATTAATTTGATTCATATTTTCGAAGGTACATTTTTGTTGGCAACCAAAGCTTTTTATTATTTTAAGACAGTTCAAAATAATAAAAAGCTTTGTTAGGAAGATGCTGCCGCCCATTTCCTGTTTTGGTTTTTCAGTTAACGATACCGGCAGGATGGTACGGGGAAGTGGATGAATGAATGTAGTTCTTCTCACGTTCTACATAAATAGAACTCTAATCTAATGACATTTTGATATCTACTCAAACGTAAAAGATATCAGTAACTATCTTTTTTATGGTGCCAGTTAACATTCAGTGAAGCAAATGATATGAACTAAATTCCGCAAATAAACGTTAGGCCGTAAATTAAAAGAAGACCATTAAATTCAATATTATTTTATCGAAACTAAATTAAATATATATGAACGGCAAAAGCAGATTCCAGCTGCCTGTCGGACGTGCTTAGTTTTTTTTTATGTATTTTTAAAAATCTCATTTTGAGGTTATGTTTTCTTAATGTTTTGACTATAAATCTTATATATGGGGGGGGGGGAGGGTTGGGGGAGAGAAGCCCCACGCCACTCAACGTAGCGCTGTCGAAGGAAGCCCGGTCGACGAAACTCCGCTTCGCGGCGCTGCTACTTCTGAGTGGTTTATAAAACAAATAACTACTAAGGGAAAAAATAACTTCTAACCTAACCTTTCCAAGTTGGGGCGACCTAAGTCCCGAGCTCGCTTAGCTCGCTCTTACTCTCAATAAAACACCGAAATATACATTTTATTACTACTTTAAATTATAAACATAATTTATAGCTACAAACAATTTGTAAAAAAGGATCAAAATGGGTAGTGAAGTAGTCGAAAAACAGGTGGAGGCTGATAAAAACGTTAGGGAGCACATTCACGTAAACGCAAAAACAACAGAATTACGTAAAATATATCTGTCACTGTCAACAAAATAGCCGGCCTAGTAATTCATTTAACGCATTTTGAGATAACTTTGACATGTAACTTCAAAAATGTCATAATTTAGTTAAATGTACGTTCCATTTCACGTTTGGTTAGTGATTTACAAATATTTTAAAAAAATAATTAAAAATACTTTGACGCTGTTCCGGCAGCAAAAATTGCATGTGGGTGCTTCAGATGAACCCTCTTGATCCCCCCCCCCCTCCACAGTGACAGAATCCTCAAATTCATGTGACTTAATTTCAAATCCAACCCTTACATAAAAAATACATCAGAAGACACGCCTGATATAAAAGCGATAGGTGTATAATTCACACGAAAGAAAAAAAATTACTTACGTAAATATAACGCAAGTCTACAATTATGAAAAACTCACTTTTATCCTGTAGATTATTATAACTACGCCAGTTTCAATTCGATGTTCAATTAAACTCAGCTCAAAATTTCATCTATGTTAAATAGTCTCTGAGAGAGACAGACATAGAAAAACAGGCACCACGGTGACTCCACAAGTGATCCAATTTTTCAAATTTTTACATAACGCAGTGATGATGTTCCTAAATTGATGGTTACGCGAGTGAAGCCGCAGGTAAAAAGTCGTAAGGCACAGATAGATGTTAGGTATACAGTGCCCGAGTGTGTGCACAAGCATATGTGCACTCTCTGTTTTATCACTCTTATAGTCCGATGGGACGGCAACCCAACACGAACGGAAAAAGATCAGACGATCAGGACCAAAAGCTTTACGTACTTTGGGATGCACGGGTGGCATTAGAATATAAAAATGGCTGCAGAATGGCTTTGCTGACCGATTGGACGGAACATAGGGTGAACTTTTTAAATTATAGCATCATCATCTCAGTGATAGATGTAATAAAATACGCAAAGAGATGCATCATCTCTTTGCAGCGCCAGTGAATCAGGGCGATCGGAAAGCACTAGGTCATCAACGATTCGAGCCGCTCTGCGCTGGATGCGGTCAAGTGGAAGGAGCTGGCACTAGGGAGTCCAAGCCCAGAGATGGAAGCAGTATCCCACGTGCAGCCGAACCCGCGCCTTCCATAGTTGCAGTCGATGTACCGGCATGAAATACTGTCCCGCTCTGCTGAGCACGCTAAGCTTTTTAGAGGCCGATTTGGCCCACTAGTTTTCTGTTTTCTTATATTACCACAATACGTAATATTTAATATGAATTTATATTATTATTCTTGCATAAATACTTGAATTAATTTGATTAGTTTATGCTACAAATAACGCCTTCTAAATACCTTTGCAGTCGTATAATATCGATTACATTTATGTAAAAATAGTTTGTTTCGTTTGAAAGCTTTTCCATTCACCCTCAACGTAAGAATAAACGGCGCGTCTAGTTGAAATTGTTGCATCTCTTTATGTAATTACCCAACCAGGAAATTTACTCGTGGTAAAGCGTTTTGAATTAATATTATTTCGTGGAACAGTAACGTATCGCTGGCTGAACATTGCCTGATTTGTTGTAGTTTGTTGTAGTTTTCACTCCTACGTAAATGCGCTGATTTCTGTTCTCCACCGATACGCAATTTGTTTTGTTTTTGATTTAATATTAATTATTGTACTTCAACATGGCAGTAATTGCAAAAAGAGACATGTTGGTATCTCGTATGCAGAATATTTGTGATCACACAATGGATATTAATTTGGAGTCAGTCCGGGAGAAATTTATGTGTGAAATAGTTACAATAGATTCATTGCACCTAGTTTATGAACATTTATTAGAAAAAATGAATATCTTGAATATTAATAGCCTTGAACAATTTTGGATAAACTCGTGACGTTGGTAGCCGCTCTCAAAAATCTTAAATTTGATAAACTTGTGGATTTTATATTTTTTACATGTTGCGTTCAAAATGCTAGACCCGGAGACCGTTCGAAATGGAAAATCATAGCTCCGACCTACCATCGTTCGAAGGCTTGGCACATTTCGTTCAAGACCAAATTAAAGAGATACAGCGTTCATCTAATGCCAAACAGGAAACAAAAAAATATGCCGCCCGTCAGATGGACGCCCCGTCTAAGCCAACGAAATCCCTAGCGTATGTAAACACCGCGCCTTCATTTTCGCACAGCGCCTCTTTCTTATGTAAAACTAATCAGCATTGCACTATTATGTAAATACATAATAGTTCAATTTGCCGCCGCAGTCCTATAAGTAGAGTGTATGCAGATAACGGTACAAACAATGTAGGAGAAAAACGTATTTTGTCAAATTAACACGAGTTTTTAACCTCTAAATATTATAGTTCGGAGTTCGCTCACATCTTAGCTGAGAATCGCATCGAGTTATCGCTAAACGTCCCCGTTGCAGGTCATTTTGCGGGAAATTGGGAGACTAATAATAAAAATAAATAACGTTTGTTAACAACCAAGTATGTCTTAATACAAAGGAACTCTGTCTCTAGAACTAGGTTATCATCTGTATCTCAGGAAATAGTGCCTTCCCTAATTCTTAGTTCTAAGTCTATATTCGGTAAGTACATAAGATGATTCATTATCTCTTAATTAATATAAGTTAATAGCGGTTACTGCTACGTACTGTTTAATGTATTGTTTAGTGTCATTATGTGTATGTGCGGAAGTGTGGTGTGTGTCGGTGTGTGTGAGTGCGTCTGTGTGTCTGTGCGTGTTTTAATGATTGCATTTTATTTTAATTATGTAAGGAAATTTTCAGTTTGGACACACTCAAGAATTTTCAGCAATTTCAGTATATATTTTTTTAATCTATTGGTATTTTTTTTACGTTTGTTTTGCTGGTTCGTGGTAGTGAGTAGGTGGTATCTCAGGAGAGCTTGAATTGTAAACAACTCGCGAACTGAGAGAACGTGAGTCTCGTTGTAGACTTTATTAGTAGGCTGTCGTCATGGTAGGTGCATTAGTGCCTTTAAAATTGCTCTTTGCGCACGTTCAAGTTGAATCAATGTTTTTAGTGCGCCATCCCACGTCGTCACACAATAATTAATAATACTTTGGCAGAACGCTTTATTAGTAAAAGTCATAGTTTTTAAAAATTATAAATTTTAAACCGATTTTATAAGACACATCGAAGTTATACGCCGATTGTAAAATGTTATCAGTCAGGCAACTTTATATCTCACGTGTTATTTTAAGAAAATAAACGGAAACGTTCTTTGACCCTAAGGGTTTACGCAAACGCAGATCTGACTATGTGTGTAAGACTGAGATTCATAGAACGTCACATGCCAAAAAACTGATTTTGTGAAGTCAGAGGTTCTAGTATAATCTAAGATGTAATATTACGACAGTATGTTAAGTTTTATAAACCGAGAACAGACACTAATGATTTGTTCTCTCCAGCTCAAAGTATCGTCTTCTTGAATACCTAGATCAGATATCTGGCTCTGGTTAATTTGCTACAATTGCATTGGCTAGTAAGCTTTCCACTACATGGTAAAGAATGTAGTGTGATTGTAAAGTCTTGAGCAGGACCTGAAGTTGCAGACCTCGAGAAGTAAAAGTATTTGGTCTTTGAAATATTTAATGTAAGTTATTCTCTAACCAGGCTGAGACATTCTCAAAACAGATTTCTGCAAAGGTTTGTACTTGTTTTCAACTCTGCCCATGAAATAGTAAGACTGTGTCATCAGCGAATATTAGTATATCCATATTAGATGTTAATGCGTTTGGAAGACCATTAATATACGCCAAGAAGGGAGTCGGGTCTAACGTACTGTCCTATGGAATACCGAATCTACAGGTTGAGGGGCCACTTAGGTATTAACTTACCCTATCGTATTGCTGTCTATGGTAACTCCGGAACCATTGGTGCACATAGTATCGGAATAGATACTGTGTCAAAAGCTTTTTTTAGGTCAAGAAAAACACCAACTTCAATAAGGAGTCATCCGGTGACTTTCCTTTGCGAAAGCTATACCGATAATCGGTTAAGTTTGTTTATCTCTCAATATCTATAAGCCTACTGTTGACCAATTCTTCCACAATTTTTAACATGGTAGACAGCATAGAAATCGGTCTATAGTTAGAAACATCTTGTTTGTCCCCCGTTTTAAAAATTAGAAACACGATAGCCGTTATAAATAAGTCAGGAAATATTGTATATACTCGTATAAGCTAATATTACAAAGGTGTGCAATTGGATAAACAAGGTACTTTTTTGCTAGTTTGACAAACTTAGTGGGAATGCCGTCATCACCTGGTTTACTGTCTGATTTCGGTTTATTTACTATTTTATTAATTTCATAAGAGTCTGTGGGTGCGAAAGATATATATTGAAGCTGGGAGTTTGATTGTTTAAACGCTTGCCTTGCTAATTCAAGCTCCGTTTTTTGAGTTTCTGTAGGATAATGTCCGCCAGACTATTACCAATGGTTGTGAAGTAAGTATTGATATTGTTTAACGATTCTTTTGTAGTGCTCCCAATCTTAGGCAACTCGGGGGGCACTTAGTTTTTCGTATTCATATTACATGTGTCCTTTATCACCTTACAGGTCTTTTTAATATTTTTTCACTTGTTATTAGTTCCTTTTGATAATACTGCTTCAAAGATTTTATTATTTTATTGCAAGTATTCCTATGTTTTATATAATATGTGTTAATTGTGTTATCATTCGGTCGTAGCCTTTTTATGCAACTTATTTATTTTGCGAATTGATTTTACAACGCCTATCGTAATCCAAGGCTAAAGAGGTGCTTTCTTTTTTGATATGTACTTAATGTTAGTGCACTTGTTAATGATATTCGTAACAATATTGACAAGATGTTTCGCAGTTTGGTTTACATCTAAGCGGTAGTATAACAGTCTATGATTACATCACGCAACTTAAAATAGTTTGACCAGTCTATGACACTTATGTAGATTATTCAACGACCGGGCGTAGTCTAGTACCTGTGTGGTCTGTAATTTTTATCTTCGGCAGTCGAGTGTTTTTTATTTGTAATAGGATACGACTTTGGTCTGTTATTGGTGGAAAACCATGGATTGTCATTTTTCAGACGTTTTTATCATAAAGTGATCGAGGCAGTTGTTAAGCCTCGTTGGATGTGTAACAACTTGTTCTATGCCATGAATAGCTATATTAGCTAGAGCATAGATATTTATTTAATCGATTATTTTGATTGCCGAAAGACATCGTATTAATGTTTGTATCACCTGTAATGATGACGTACTTGTTACGGGATTTGAATAAGCTATATAAGGATTTTAAATAGCGTACAGGATTTACGTAACAGGTTGATTGATATGAAAAAATAACCGAAAACCTATCAACTTCCAGAACAAGGCAGTTTCCTTCTATTAAGTTTGGTTCAGAGGCAATAACTATATATA
>DWHP01005213.1:0-12064 GCA_018247895.1 Parnassius honrathi
GGAATTTGCAAAACGTTTATCCAAACTTTGATGCAGCAGTTCATATGGCTTTATGTACACTAACAACAAATTGTTCGAGTGAGGGAAGCTTTTCTTGCTTAAAACGGGTGAAAAACTATCTAAGACCATAAGCCAAAAAACCTAAACACCTTAGGGCTTCTGTGCATAGAGCCAGCTAATGAACGAGATTTCGTACGACGATATAATTGATGATCTTGCGAATAAAAGCTCGTGCAAGACGGTATTGCAAAACTTTCATAACTTATTAATTGAATCTCATTATCATCATCAGCCGGATTGCTACCAGATATTTTACAGAACAATGATGACAAACGAGCATAGAATCCACCTAATGGTAAGTGGATGACAGACATCTAAATTTATCCTCGATTAAAAATCAAAATGCAGGCACGTTGTTACCCCTGAGGGCTAAGATGGAATAAAATTGAGGTGCTATTTTACGCTGGTATACTGTGAGTGCGGGATCCATCCCCGGTCGAGCCGACCCATTCATGATAAAACCACAATGTAGCTGCAGCATGGCTCTACCACATAAAATTCAATACATTTTTTTTAAGTGTAAGCGTAATAAAAATTTATTTAATTACGTTTACCCAACGTAAGTAGCATTAAATCACACCTTGCCTTATTAGTAGTACATGATTGAGCTTTTATTAGTTTAGAAATATACCCAGAAACTATTTATTGTGCAATCTTAACTAGATCTTTGTAAAAATAACCTAGGAACTGACACATCGATCCCCTAGTTCACAATCATGCTAATTACGGCAAGAAAGTGGTGTAATTAGGACTATAGTGCACGAGTCATAAACTTACTATTTCATTGACAAAAAAAATGTAATACATGTGATTGTGAACTAAAGTATCGACTCGTAGAAGACGGTAGGTCTTCTACGAGTCGATACTTTAAAAATTTGAATAGCCTACTGGCGGCAAATTATTAAATCCGCCACTGCCAGATGGGGAAGATCATACACCTTCCCTGTTGCACCTTCTGCTGACCTCTCATCCGGACGAATATCAGCATTCCATCGACGCCCCTCTAGGCTCGTCGGATCATTGTCTTGTCCGGAGTGTGGTGCCAGTCACATTAACGTCGCGGTTGCATTCTGCAGGCTGCCGCCGTGTTTGACTCTATAAATCCCAGCGTTGTTGTTGATTTTGATGCTGATGTGGTACTTCAGGGTATGGAGCTTTTTATTCCAGCCTCTACAGTGCCCATCAGAGGCAGATTTCAGCCATGGTTTGGTAGCTCCTGTAGAAGAGCATCATGCCATAAGCAGGAGTGCTACCAGGCCCAGGCTGCCGCATCAACGTCTTGGGATATAAACACTAGCGCTCTTGAAAAAAAGTATAATTCAGCCTCCACGTATTTCAAAGGAGTCATTGCCGAGGCCAGGTCTGAGCACATCGGCAGAATTGCCGAAAAACTAGTTCGCCTTCCTTCGGGAACCCGTGCATTCTGGTCCCTTGCCAAGACTGTCAAAAGGAATTTCTGTCAGTCATCTCTTGCATCTCTGCACACAGAGGACGACTCACTGGCCCATGCCGCAAAGGAGAAAGCCGATCTGTTAGGCTCTCTCTTTGCGTTCAACAACTCTCGATGACGGGAGAAATACACCGCCTAACATCACGCGATATGAGTGATACATGCTGGATGTGTGGTTTACACAGCGCTCGGTTCGCAAAGCACTCCCTTGTTGTGGGCCTGACAGGAGACCCGACCTCGTCGCCGACAGGAGAGACTCCTTCGTCTCTCCCATTATGCTCCAGAGTTGGCACCTGGTTTTACGCGTCCTCCGTACGCGTACTCCTACTCTCAAGGCGTAGTTCCGAATTCATGGAAGACTTTGGTCCACCCGATCCCTAAAAAAGGCAACCGCTCAGACACGTCCAAATACAGAATTACCGCCATCACCTCCTTGTTCTCCAGAATAATGAGGTCCATTATAAACTGCTAGCTCATGAGGTACCTCGAGGATCACCAGCTGATTAGTGACAACCAATACGGTTTTCGTCGTGGTCGATCAGCTGGTGATCTTCCGGTCTACCTAACTCATAGATGGGCGGAGGCTGTAGAGTCCAAAGAGGAGGCATTGGCTATTAGTTTGTACATAGCGAAGGCGATCGGCTATGGCACAAAGCGGTTCTTTCACAGTTCCCTTCCTGTGGGCTTCCCGAGAAATTTTGCAATTGGATCACTATCTCTATCCTTGCTAATCGAAGCATCAATGTTGCAGTAGAATGTGCATGCTCTGATTACAAGCCTATAAATGCTGGTGTTCCACAAGGCTGCGTGCTATCACCAACGCTGTTTTTTCTGCATATCAATGATATGTTGCAAACTGGTAACATTCATTGCTATGTGTAAGACAGCGTTGACGATACTATCCTCACCATCTGGATGCTTGGTGGTCCACCACAGTCCGTTTTACTAGGAGTTTTCTTCCACGTACAACTTCTCTGTGGAATTGTTTACCACCGGCGATTTTTCCGGACCAATACGATCTGGAGACCTTCAACAAAAGAGCATACTCCTTTTTAAAAGGCTGGCAACGCACCTGAAGTTCCACTGGTGTTGCGGTTGTTCATGGGCGGTGGTAGTCACTTACCATCAGACATGCTCGTTTGCCCCCTCTTCTATAAAAAAACGCGAACAATGTTTACAGGTCAACTAATTTTAAGAAATGTTGACGTGCCCGTGACGTTGCCCCCCAAGATCACCGGATTTGATAGCTCCTGACTTTTTTCTATGTGAATATCTAAAGTTATGTGTCTATGCTGACAAGCCGATGAATCTTTAACACTAAACAGAATATCCGAAACGCAGTCGGTAGTATAACACTGGAAATGTGTAAAATGTGATGAGAAAATGAGATGAATAGAGCTTACATCTGTCAAGGTGCCACAGGTTGGCTTTTGACGGATGTTTTCATGCGTAAATAAAGGTTTTTTGAAAAAATACCTTGTAATTTTTGTTTATATATAGAATGTTTTATAAAATAATTTATATGCCAAATATTTGACCATCCTATATAAACAAGTAGTCAGACAGCGACAAAACCCTAACAACTCGAAAATCCATATGCTGATAGATATTAATGGATATTACCGCCAATTTCAGGTAACGAATGCTGCAGGTGAGTTTTCATACTAAAGGGCTGAGACGCATTGCTTTAGCCTATGATTAAATACTGTTTTAGCTATAGTATATAGCTAAGACGCAATGTTTTATTTCATAATCATACCGGCCATTTTAACTATAATAGCGTTATAAATTTACAACTTTTAGCTATGAAGATGATGACCTCGGGACTAGGGGACCGAAGACCGGATGTTTTTTTTGTGCACAGTTAATGCTCCGCTCCAGCGAGCGTTCTTAACTAAGTTCTTAACCTTAAATCCAAACAACGGTACACCATTATACCGCTGTGTGTGCACTAGAAATAAGGATTAGTCTGCACGTAAGTCGAATCAGAAAGGAGCGCTAGAAATTATATTTTTAAAGTAAATTTTTCTCTGCCGTATGGTGTCGGTGTAAGATAATGCTTCTATGTCATTTCATCCCATGGATGCAGCAGACCATTTTGGTCATTTGGTTTACATCGAACTTGATGTAACCAAACCGGCTGCGAGTAGCAGCGTCAGTGGGGGTCAGGCCACTTGCCAAGCAAAATGATTAAGGCAAAACAATAGGAGAGGTCCATATATAAGCAATAGTCTTTCTTCGATTTTCACCTATTAACTTTCGGTGAGATCTTTTGAGAAGTAAAGATGCCGAATATATTTAGTTATAAAAACATAAACTCTCACGTTTGTTACCCAGAGGGGCAAAGAAAGACTACGGACTTTTATTTGTTATGATCCTTACATACTTTTTTTTATAGAATAACGGTTAGGTTTCCCTTCTTTCACATACGTAAATACGTAGTACGTATGTATCTACGCGTCGGCCCATCATCAATATATCGCTAATTTGGTCGATATACTTCTGTTAAGGGCATCTCTTGTCATCATATTTTACAACTGCCACATATTTTGCAGCGAAAAAAAATCTATTCCCCAGGGTGGTCCCGCGCATCCACTGGCAAGCGTTGAGTCCACCCCCAGCAGTCTTCCTCGTAGGAAGATTCACCTACAGATTTACGTAGATAATTATCGGGCACGGGCGCTTCGGTGATTATTTGTGTAAGATTGAACGCGATGCGAAACAGAAACAGAAACTTTTTTACTCAATGTAGATTATAACAATTCTTATTGAAAGTCATTTTTTTCATTTACCACTGGTTTGCAAAACAAAACCTCTGTCCTGGGAAGAACCAGCAAGAAACCCAGCGGGACTATTTTTTAATTTTTGTCTCAGTGACTCTTTTGGTTTTAAATTATATATTGCTCTAATGGCACTCTTCTGTAAATAAAATATAATTTCAGTGTCAGTCGCGTGTCCCCATAGCAAAATACCATACGACATAATGCTATGGAAATAACTAAAGTAAACTATTCTAGCTGTACGGAACCAGGACTCCACCTCAGACTCCACACCAGACTGGAAACGGGAGCAGATGATCCTGGTGAACCGCATCGGACAGAAACTCTCCCTGCCAGCAGTCGTGTTGGAGATGTTGAGCGAAGATTCGGCGTGGAGGGATGGCCGTCTTCTGTGAATCCGTTATGATTCAGAAGGAGCCTTCTGAGCGGGTTCGGTAGAGGGTGAATCCTGCTCGGAGATGACATCGCCAAGGCGTTCGTCACGGCTCTCCTCTTGAAAACAGTGTTCTCCTACCAGAAACGGGCCTTCGGGTTTGCGGACGCTCGAGGCTGGGGCCTCGAACGCCTAGTTATGTAACCCCCGAGGAGGACGATGACTCCGAAGTGGTCTCGAGAAACCGTGATAGCACTGCGAGGGTGCTGGGGGCAACAAGTACTGCACTCGGGACGTGCTATTAGTAGCAAAGCGATGGAGAGGCCCCGGTTGTGTTCCGAATGGAGATACCGGCATCTCTTGTATACGCTGATGGTGACCATTGTGGCGGTATGAGCCCGTCATAACATTCTCGTTGCCCCCGCAACGAATAATATCTATGAGGAATTTGTGTACCGCATTCACTCTTCATCCTATATTCTTGTTATGTCTACCATCCCTGCTAATCACACGCACTAGATACACAAATTCATCTATTTACTCAAAAAACTCCCCTTCTACTCTTATTTTTCGTGCAGTTTTACTTTCTTCTCTTTCAAATACCATTACTTTCGTTATTGTGATCACTTTCATTACCCTTTCTTTTAAAAAATATTTTAACGCCCCCCCATTTTAACTATATCTATATACTATTTTTTATATTTGTACATATTCTATTAAATATAAAATTAGCGTGACCAGAATAAGCAAATATATTCTATATTTTCCGTCGGCTTCTTTTATAGCTCTTTTAATTGACACCTTAGCATACAGTTTTCCGACAATGCTAAGCAGGCTATAATTATATAATTCCACGGTAATTTTGCGGTTTTGTTATGACCCTTTATATACGGTGTGACTATAATGGCTTTGCCACAGTCTGCCGCTAATCGCTTAAGTTTCCAACATAAATAACTATTGAAAGTACACAGCAAGCTCGCGACGATTTTCTCTCCAAAACTAAGAATTTCTAATTATAGTCTAAATATACCCAGCTGCTTTACCTGCTTTCATACTTTTCATTGCTTTCACTATTTCTTCTATATTTATATGACTACCTGCTTCCTTATCTTTTAGAGTATCTTGTGCATCATTTCAGATGCCTCTTCCGACTTTAATATACTTTAAAACGTTACTTTTTTAATTAAACTAATTTTACGGATTTAATCGCGTTTAATTTTAACTTTTTTAATTCTCATCCCCAACCATGAGACAAAGTTACTGCATTCTTAGACCACCCTAACTCCATAACTTTAAAATTCAATTCAGTATGGAGTTGGAAGCACATAATTCTTTAGCTTTCCTAGATATTTTCGTTGTTCGAAATCTTAATAACACAATCAGTCATTACCGTATATAGAAAAAATACTCATAGTAACCGATATTTAAACGGTGGATCTCACCACCATCCTTACAGTTAGCTACCGTGGGAAAATTGTAGCACGTCAAGCAAGTTTTGTAAGACAACAAGCTTGGGGTCCCACCGTTCCGTGCCTCCATCACAGTGACCGAGTGAAATCGGCCACAGTCGAGTGTGTGCCTGCTGTACTAACATATGTCAGAGAAGTAACAGAAAAGATTGACTACATCATGAAGCGTACTTCCATAAGAACTAGTCAGTTCTTACTATCTGTCAAATAAAATATTGTCACAGAGTTGATGGCACTAGGGCCATCTGGTAACAAATATCAGATATGGGAGTGTCAAGATCTCTCTAGAATTCGATCAACAGCGCCATCTAGTAACTAATAGAATAATTAACTTTCTAGAAAAGACCACACTCGAACTTTCTGCACTTAGTCGGTCGGGACCGGTATTAACAGGAACATTCTGGATGTTTCGGTGGAAAAAGGGCCCTACATAAAGCCGTTGAAAACCGCGATCGGAATGGTACTGAATTTGGCGATACAAGCGAAGCTTGGGAGCGAAATAAAGTAAACTGAAGTGATAATTGTGATTAATTATTAGTGTGATTTAAGCTTTAATTGGTGTTCAGCATTTAAAGTGTCTATTTTGGTAATTCAGTCGGCAGTTTTATTTGCACGACCCCTAAGCTCGTAACAATATCCCTCTACAGGATGCAGGAGTGTACAAGCTTCGTTGTGAATGTATGTGAATCGCAGTGAATCTCTCTAACATAAGGCAGAGAAAAAGATCATAAAAACAAGCGTGAAAAAACATATCGTTTATGTGAAGAATAGATGCTCCGGTAAATCTGCAGTATGTCAACATATTCAGGATCAACTATATAGTAACAACAATATAGTACTACTATATACGCAAAAAAAAAAACACTGATTTCTACCAAGGATAATTCGCGAGGCCATAGAAATTAAAGAAAAGATTCTAATTTCAATAGAGAAGATGGTTGGGTGCTACCATCTACTTGGGATCCCATAATTAATAAAATTTAGTCCAAACCCAAGCATACTACTGCAAGACTTCAAGATACTGTAAGTTCTGCGTAGATTGGACTTAATATTAATAATTAAAAGTTGAAGGTTGTTGACGTTAAACACCTCATTCTCTCCCGTGACCATGGGTGCTGAAAAGCGCCCGAAACGTCGGGAATTAAAAAAGTTAAAATTAAACGCAATAATATCCGTAAATTGAGTTTTATACAACGTGTAGTATTCGTGTAAATATAAGAAATCGGTATTACTTTTATCTCTTTAAACTTGAACATTCATCATTCAAAATACAATTATTTTCGTATCGTACGACCATATTCTGCCACGTTAAAAGAATTAATTTACTAAGGTGTATTTACCGAAGATATAAGATGACTATATACATACATAACGGAGTGTTGGAGGAAATTGTTTGAAAAACTAAACACCCAATATTTGTGTTTCCTACTCAACTGCACAGTAGATTACATACGGACTTTCTAATGCTAACAAAATAAAAGTGGGTTATTAACAAACATAGTTCAGCGTTGTTGCGTGTCTGTCTGTTTGTTCATTTGTCAGCTTAATGAATGGAGCGCTTCATGCGTTACGGACATTAACTTCTCATGCCTTTACCATTTTATTAATGCTTGTCGGTTAACTTAAAGACATTTGAAATAAAGTCGAAAATATTTGGATGTTTCGTGTGATAGCATTGTGAAATAATGTAATTTGTCTATATTTGTAGTCCAAGTTTCGAGTCAATTGACTGATCAAATAGAAAGGTTATGTCGAGTGGGTGCGATGAAGACCTTTTATGTCTTGTGATATTAAACATGCTCAAATTTTTTTCGATATGGAGTACCATTGATCATTTCGTAGATTTCACCTCAACATATAAGTATATATTTACCATATATATTGCCAACTATTGAATCTGTACTATACTTATTACGCGTTATTGCTGGTTTTCTGTCATTTTTGAAAACGATTTAAAGCATGGAAACCGCCACATTGCCCCAATGAGTATTCGCGAACGATACGTGTCCCCGAAATATTTTTTATTTTTCTCAGACATCTAGGTTTCTTCATGACGTTTTTTTACTATGCATATGGTTCAACACCTAAAACAATAATTAATAATTTCATTGGTGCTAAAATTCTGTTTGCTTGCGCACTGAGAAATATGAAGACCAGAGCTTACCCCTTCAACTAGCACTGCTTGTAACGGCGGCGTCTATATATAATAATAACACATTATCAAACATGGCATCACAATATTTTATTTTTATTAAAATTAACTTGCTATGATGAGAATCTCAACTAACGTATGCAACGCAATGTTACCTAAGTAAGATGTACATTTAAGGTTTTAGTAAGCCATCAATTTCTTTATATGAGTGATGGGGTTTTAGCAACCCACTTCAAACAAATGACGACTAGTTCTAAGACGAAAGTTTTACACTTTTTACCGGTTTACACTTTGAGAAGTGACAAGTGCGAGTGGCAAGTGCAACTGACAAATGACAAGTGTTTAGTGCGTGTGAACAGGCAGAGACAAGTGATAAGTGTGAATAAAATTCGCACAAAATACTTGTCATTTGCACTTGCTACTCGTATTTTTCACTTCTCAAAATGCAAACCGGACCTAAGAATGAAATGTTTGTATTAAAACTGGCTCTCTAACCTTTCGAAGAACACAACAGTGGGTGCATTATTAGTTGGAAGCAGAAATAAGGAAGACGGTGGTCAACCAAGACAAATCTATCCAAAAATACCAATAAAACACCAGTGGCGATTCATCATCTCTTAAAAATTTAAACCGTACTTATTAATAAATGACTAAGGTTGACATTTCGTCATCAGATAAAAGTTATTCATTAATTAAATATAAAAGTGGAAAAATTTATTTTATTCATACACTTACACACGTGGTAGAGCCACGCTGCAGCTATATTATCGTTGTACCATGAATGGGTCGGCTTGACCGGGGAAGGACATCGCTCTCACAGAATACCGGCGTAAAATAGCAGCTTAATGCTGCTGTGTTTCGCAGTGTAGAGAATCGGAAACTCGATTTACTGGAATCGAGGCGTTCTATGTTAGTCTACAGGGGTGAAAACGCAATTGCATTTTAATTCTTAAGTGAGGTTAAATGTAGATGTCTATGGGCCAGAGCATTTACTTGCTATTAAGGTGGAATGTGCGCGTGTTGTCTGAAAGGTGTGAAATCTTTATAGGCATAGGTTTATGATAACATATTTTACTTATAAAAGGTTTTTATCGTTATATAATTTTATTACTATTCTGGGCTTTGCGCGATACTTTCGGCACTAATTTATGTAGGCGTGCGTACGCCATATTGGAAATCGTGTAGGCATTGTGTTAAAACGCTAATGGCTCTATGTGGGTCGAGTGCTTGCTTGTTAATGACCAAGTAAGCATTCGGAAACGCTCTGTGCTATTAGTATCTAGAATGTTCAACAGTATCTACCTGTCTAACATAGTTCGTTACTTTGTATGTATTGCGTGTTTGAGCAGAAAATGTTGTGAATGTTTTTCTTTAAACTATATAAAGTGATGAATTGATCCATCCTTCTTGTTTGTTAAAAAGACGTTGTTATGGGATATGATAGCTTCTTCAATTAACGTTTAGTAACAACGAAAATATTTCACTGTACTTCTTACAATTTTGCAGTTTTAATTGAAAATAATAAAATCTGAATCCATGAGTATTTATTCCATCGCACATCATATCAAATATAATCATAACTGTGAATCTACTACCCCATATTATCCCGTGCTGTCCTAAGAAGCGACAGAGGAAAACAAATTAGGAGAAGGGCAGCAGCATCTTTCTTAAAACGACTAAAATTAAAATAAGCAGTGGCGGACCCTCTTGCCAATCGTGGCAACTGTGGCAGATATCATTACGGGACAATGAGGGACTTTAATAGGCTGTGACGGTAACGGTAACATCAAATCAAATCATGTTGCCAACCGTATCTAGTCCACTGCTGGACACAGGTCTTTTGCAAAAAAATTGCCAGATGGTATTCTTTTTTTCTCTTTTTTCTAAAGGGGTTTTAAGTCAAGATAGAGATACTATTTGAAGGATTTTATATGTTCAAGAAATACTTTAGTTTCTCAGACATTACCTGCATTTCTCTTTAAGTCGTTTATATGAGTTAATTTGAGAAATGACTACATTTTTGTACCATTTGCTGTAGAGACTATCGGTCCGTGGGGTCCACGTGCAGTGAAGTTCCTATAGGAACTGTATTCACGGTTGGTCGTCGATGCTGGTGATAAGAGGGCTGGTTCTTTCCTCGCTCAAAGGCTAAGTATAGCTATTCAGCGAGGAAACGCAGCCAGCGTTCTTTGCACTATACTACGGGGAGCACGACTTTTTGATTTTTATTAATTGTAAGTATTATAATTTTAATTATTATTTTTATTTAATGTTACGCATATAATAATTGCTGTAATTTAATTTGCTTAATAAATTTAAGTCGTTTTCATTTATCACCTCGTCCACTTTCATAGAATTAAATGTTTAAGCGGGATTAGCCAAGTTTAGTTTTTACTAATAATAAAGCTAGCGAAATAAATGAGAATCACATTTCTGAGCCATGTGTGCAAAAACGCAGATGTGTTGTCACCCCCGATAATTAAGCTGGAATAACTCATTGCGAGTATAAAGAATTATCAGTTTTCTATATTCACCAAACGAACCACCCAAAAATTTCCCGGTCGATCCAAACTAGTAATGCTGCAGCGTAATAAACCTGCAACATTGTATAATAGGCAGAAAAAATTAAGATTAGTATTGAGTTAATTGTACGATAGCGGGTCAAACTACTCAATTTCGTGCTGTAGGTCACGTAAAAGCGTCTACTAAAGGTTTTTTTATAGGATTAGGGTGACAAACGAGCACACAGTCCACCTGGTGTTAAGTCGTTGCTGTGGCCCATAGACCTCTACATCTATTTGACGTTTCGAGTACTTTACAGAACCCATGGTTACGGGGGTGAAATCCCCCCTGTGAAATCAACACGTTAATATGGCGTGGTGAGAGCGTCACCACAACGTATTCTGTCCGTATTATTGCGGTACATATTTTCAATGGAATATAACTGATAATTAAAGTCTGTGAGGCATTTGATCTTAGTTCTCAGGGGTATCAACGCTTCTATCGCCTTCTTTGTTTAAAGTTGATTCCAGGTATTCGTGGGCTACAGTAGACACCAACCATCAGGTGGGTTGAAGGTTTGTTTGTCACTGTAATACAATGAAAAAAAAACACGTACATTTTTTTATAGGATGGATTGAAACGAGCACACAGTCCAGCTGATGGTAAGTGGTTGCTGTGGTCCATAGACATCTACATCTATCCTCGATTACGAATCAACCGTGAAGACTAAGATGGAATGCCTCGTTTCCAGTAAAATGGGTCTCCGGTTCTCCACACTCGCCATACGAAACACAGCAGCATTAAGCTACTATTTGACGCTGGTATTCCGTGAGAGCGTGGTCCTTCCCCGGACGAGCCGACCTATTCGAGCTACAACTATACTACTAATATAATTACAGCATGGCTCTACCACGTATAACGATAATACCACGTATAATACCACGTTTTGGAGCACGGTAAGGTCAGAACGAGACCTCCACTGTGTTGGAGCGTGTACTTGTGACACTATAATAGAGCGAAGTATTATTAGATACTTTTGGGCATACTCTTAAAAAATGTAATAACTTAGCTAAAGGATGTAAAGAAATAGGTACGGTGAATGTTAATACGCAGATGATTCAGGCTCCTACCTACAACCGTAGGGGACTACTTTCTGCAGTAGGCTTTTAAGGGTTGAGGTAATAATGAAGAAAAGATTAGCTAATTTTTTTTTTTATAGAAGAGGGGGCAAACGAGCATGCGGCTCACCTGATGTTAAGTGACTACCGCCGCCCATGA
>DWHP01005214.1:0-12063 GCA_018247895.1 Parnassius honrathi
AAGCTGAAGTGGCAATGGGCCGGCCATATAGCTCGAAGAACCGACAACCGTTGGGGAAAAAAGATTCTCGAGTGGCAGCCTCGTACCGGTAGGCAAAGTGTAGGGCGACTCCCCACTAGATGGAGTGAGGACCTGGTAAGACATGCAGGAAGTCGATGGATGCATGTGGCTCAGGACCGTGCTTTGTGGCAATAATTGCACCATGGCTCTGAAGCTCAAAAAGCTAGCTAGATCTATTTGGCTATTGTGTGGCAAGATCTAGTTGAATTCTCTCGGCCTCTCTTAATATCCACGGATCGAGACGGTGTGCTTATGCCACTATACTACACGGCTAACGGAGAGTATTAAACTATTATGTAATACAACTATTACCTCATTCATTGAAAACGGGGTAATTGATCATGAGATTCTGGGTTCGAAACTTGGGATGGGCTAAAATCAGATATTTTTTTTCAAGAAATTCTCAGTAACAACCCGAAGTCAAAAAATTGGTTGTGTTTTACCCCCGTCTCGAAAGCACTTAAGCCGTTGGTCCTGCGCCTGATCTCGTTCCGCTCGTGTCGGTATACTGTCCCATCGGACTATAACAGTGAGGGATTGGAGTGCACCTGTGCATGCGCGTACGCTTGGGCACTATAACTTGGATACTACACTGTGCAGATACAGTTACACTGCTGAATTTTGGCCTCCCCCATTGATTACTCATAGGGGAGATATTTGCCACAGTCGCCATGCTTGGCAAGCGGGTTGGTAACCACAGTTTTTTTTTTAGTCGTTATTCGTGAGGCGCCGCTGCCCATCTGATTTGTTTCCCTCTGTCGCGTCTTACGACATCCACGGGATGATATGGGGTAGCGGATATTCTTTCACCGCCGCTGCTCAGACGACTTGTTTCGGTTGAGACTAGCCGCAGTTACCAAAATCCGGTCTGGAGGACATTAATACGATTGTTATAGGAATTAATATTGTAAATTAAATCAATATATTATTATTTCAAAAATTGCGATTGTAAAAAAAGTTTTAATGATTTTGCTATGGTTAAAAGTAAAGCGAGCCGAGATGGTGTTATTTCATAATCTTACTACAACGCTATTACTCCTATTTTTCTTGATGCTATAAACGAGCAAACAGTATTCATGATCATTCGAATTTTACTTTGTATTTTCTTAGTGCATATCGATGTTGCCAGAGCCAAATTTTCAATTGCAATGTTTTTTTGTAGGATAGGGTGACAATCAAGCACACAGTCCATCTGATGGTAACTGGTTGCTGTAAGTTCATAGACATCTACATCTATTTTCGAATACGAATCAAAATCCAGACACGTTGTCACCCGTTAGGACTAAGATGGAATGCCTCTTTTCCAATAAGAAGGGTCTCTAGTTCTCTACACTCACAATTTACTACTTTACGCTGGTATTCTGTGAGAGCGTGGTCCTTCTCCGGTCGAGCCTACCCATTCGTGCTACAACTATACTACTAATATAGCTGCAGCATGGCTCTACCATGTAAATCATAAACTACGAGATATGTATAATGATACGCTATCTTGAACATAAACTACAAGCGCAGTTTAGGAGCGATTTTATTTTTATAAAATAAGGGTAACAATGCATTTAAATAAATTGCTATTTATATAAAAATATGAAGTGGAAACCGAGCTAACAATTCACTTGATCGTAAGCGGTTACTACAGTCCGTGGACTGCAACCAATTTCGAACAGTTTAATATGGTGATCTCGATTGTGAATGCAGCTGTAAGCTTCCTAAACAAAATGAAATAAAATAAAGGAAACAAAGCCACTGATGTGTCGTCATCTCTGAGGACTAACATGGAATGCCTTACAGTCAGTACAATTACATACTCTGTAATGGTACTGGCTCTTTATACACTTCAGAACGGAACACAGCGATGCATGAATTACTGCTTGGCGACAAAATATAAGTAAGACAGTGATAACTACCCATACGACTCCTACGCAGTAAAGAAATCCAAATAATTACTTAATTTTACTGCCTACTTAATTTTATCTCCTTACGTATAAAGCAAAGATTAATCGATATGTATTTGATTAATTAATTCTCGCAGAGATTGATGACTCAACATCGCTATTCGTCAGTGAACTGGTTTCTCACACCTTGACGACAGCTTGACTCAACTCGTTAATTTGTTAATACGTCAGGTTAATTGAGTTTTCATTTTTTTATGTCATGACTTTTAGTGTCCGAGGTCAGTGTGGTGTACACTAGGTCTTTATTATCAATTTAGAATCATAGTTATAAAATTGATTTTACTGGAATAGAACATAACCAAATCGTTTCGAATAGGATCTGAACTACGCACAGAAATATTTATCAAGCTAATGAAGACAAAAACGACAGAGAAAAAAGAAGCAAGAATAGACTTTATTACCAAGGACTTTTTCTGACTGTTGTTGTTATAATATTATGTTATTGCCAGACATAATAAACGTTGGGTCAATTTTTCAATTATCAGATAAGTTATCCATCAAATAAATTATAAACTTACTGAATATAAATGTGAAACAACTGCATTTTTTTATATATATACAAATGTAATTATGAATTTGTTTATGTTTTATTTTATTCTATAAATAATTTTTTTCTGAAGACTGAAAAGTCGGTCCTTTGTTATAAAGCTCGGAATGTAATCACGACATCATTTTGACCATAAGATTTTAATTATATAAGAATTGGTTCTTAATTTAAATCATTTTATCCAATTTATTACAGTCTAGATATTTTGTAATTTAAAATACATAGAAACTGATGTATAAAATCACAATTATCACCAAATTTTGTTACAGGTCTAACGTTTTGTGTCAACATACAAATATATTTTTATGATCCGGATACAGTTGTTCAAAAAAAAACTCGTCGAAACACAATGTCGTAATTTCATAACTAGAGTAGGTACACGTCACACGCAATTATGGACGTATTGGCACAGATATAAGTCCGGATAAATGTCAAATGCTTGACAGGTAATATATTAACCATATTTGTTTGAATTTTTAAAACTGTAACCGCAACGTACCCAAGTCGTAAATTAAAAAGAAACTTATTTATCACAGTCTTGACAGAAAGGCAGAACCGATATTTTTGCGAGAGTTAGGTCTACGTTGCAAATTTATTGTTAAAAAATTTATTTAATTGTGATGGTAAGTCTCTCTTAACGAAATATATAGATACTGAACGACCTTTTTTACCGTCTTAAATAAAAATAGGGTGTATTATGTGAACTTTATACAAATTCAATAAAAAATAAATTTAGTAGGCATCATTGACCTTGCCACTTTGCAGGTTAGTGGCTCAAGGGCAAAGGGCAAAGTAATTGTTCAAAAAGAAATATTTCAAACGTTTAATTCAAATTATTTTTTGTAAAATATTAGTGCCATAGGCTTCTACTCCGTTCACATGTTACACCCTATTTTTCCAGATGGTAAAAAAGGGTCATCCATTATCTCTCTCTCTATATTACACACACACACATATATATATATATGTATAATAGAGATTTAGAATTCCAATAACAGTGAACACAGCATGCAACAAGTGGACAAGATAACAAATACAAATAAAGAAATGAAAAAACTCTAAAGTAATAAATATTAATTAATTAATGGCTAATCTAATGTTAGCCCTTGTTGAGGCCTTAGAACCATGAAAGATTTTGAACAAATCGCAAATATTATTATAACTATTAGTCATTCTGTACAATGGCGAGTGATGACCCCCTACTGTTTTACAATGTGGTGTAATAAAAGTCTTTTTGCAGCCCAAGCGACTGCCATCTCTAGGGATCGACACATCTACATGATTTAAAATGTCCGGACAGTTGATAGACCATGGATATTTTTATAGAGGGACATGACGTCAGATGATTCCCGCCGCTTGGATAGCGATTCTAATTTGTAGTGTGCTAATCTACTCTCATATGAAATAAGTGTCCTGCATTGGTTATTTGCATATGATAACTGGTGCTAAACCTTTTCCGAATCTTGTCATAGGTCTGAGTGACACTTGTATCCTGGATTTCAGACGGGGCTAACGTATTCCACAATTCTTCTCACCAAAGACTTATAGATCGGAATGATTAGAGTCTTTAAAAGATTTTGTTTGCATGGATATAAACTAAGA
Organism: Parnassius honrathi; assembly: GCA_018247895.1. Lineage (NCBI taxonomy): Eukaryota > Metazoa > Arthropoda > Insecta > Lepidoptera > Papilionidae > Parnassius > Parnassius honrathi. The sequence goes on from DWHP01005214.1 coordinate 4,162, forward strand.
TAATTTAGAAGCTAATTTGTCAATATGACTTCTAAAGCCTAGCGTGCTGTCAATTAAAACGTCTAGGTCTCGGATTTCCGTGACCTCACCCAATGGCTCATCGTTTAACTTGTATCGGTTTAATTTTTCCTTCTAGTTAACTTTAGATGAGAACATTTTACAGTGTTGAGGATCATACGGTTTTGACAAAACCAATCGTACAATCTATCCAACTCGTATCGTAGAGCGATCACATGTAGTGAGTCAATGGTTTTGTACAGTTGTAGGTCATCTGCGTACGTTTTAAAATTACATTCTATTGTATGGCTGGGTCGTTTATGAAAATTAGAAAGAACAATGGTCCGACATGAGAGCCCTGGGGAACGCCTGGAAGAATCTCTCCAGCTGAGCATGAATAACCACGTAACGAGACCAACTGTGACCGATGTGTCCTAAGATAGGAATCGCACCAGCGCAGCAGTGAACCATGGACTCCCATCAGCGTGATCTTCTTTATAAGCAGGTCGTGGTTGATGAGATCAAAGGCCTTGCTAAAATCAGTGTAAAGTTTCATTCAAATAAAAAAATTAATGAAAAGCTCAAAACATTCGGAATTTAATTGTGTTAAAACAAAATTGCTCTAATTAAAAATAAAGATGAAAATAAAGCTTAACGAAAAGAAAAATATAATAGTTACTGGAGACAATTATTTACATTATAAAGTACATATAATAACACGAATATATCATTATCATTTGCTCAGTACAGATAAATATATAATATATACTCAATATAAATATTCACTCCTCAACGCAATTATGAATTGCATTTTAATAATTTCTAGACACATCCTAATTTTTTTTTATAAATGGTTATTAACTTGTTAATAGTGAAGCATTATTTTATATATTTAGCATTTATTTAACTAAAACAACCGATTAGAATATATTTTAAACAACGTATAATCAAAAAACTATAATCGCGTACGGTGATTAAAGTTTGGAGCTAAATTATTATACGTAAACATTTTGGAACAGTCGTATCGTAATGATACATATTCACTAGAGGAAATATGTTCACAATTAATTTGATTTACATTTACATTAGAGATAACGCATAAAAACAGAAAAATTATCACAGCTTTTATCGTGCTCCATATATTTCAACAGTCCACAAACAAGAATGGCGAACTTTTATTTTCACATTTTTTTCTTAATGTTTTGCTGCAATTACATAGATAAAATTCACTCTCATGAATGACAAATTTCAAATTGCACCATCTCTTATTTTTCTACTGTATTATTTTAGCGCTGTACACGTGATTGTAGTCACCATGGATAGCTAATGCATGAATTTTTGTGGGGACCACAGTCGCCGTGGACGCTTGAGTCGCTAAACCATCCACCCACACAAACGCACACATAAATTTCATCACAATCTTTCTAGGCGTTTACGAGTTTTAGCACAGAATACTAATGGACAGCAATTGACTTTTATGTATGGAGTTGACAAGGCAGATATTATCACTAGATCTTTATGCTCTCCTGGTAAATGCCTATATAAATCTAATGTAGTTTGCCAAAATGATATTTTTAAATTAGTCTGAACGAAATGACATGCCCAAATGGATTATATTATGTGAGGGTAATATGGTCGTCCGATAAATATTATCACTTTCTTATAAGTCAAAAACTACAGCCTTGTTTGCATAGAAGGTTCTTCATCAATTAATCAAATAATAAAGAGTCAAAAGGGCGCTGCCGCGCTGCCTTATTGACGTCATTTTGACGGTTGACATTTTATAGTAAATATTTAAGTCGATTTTAGTATTGTTTAGTGTAGTTAGTTTTTTTAAGTTGATTTTTCGAAATGTCCTTCTACTAGGTTTGGTTTTATAGGGCACCAAAGCTGGAAGTGATCATATAACCCTCATGTACCTAATTAGGATTCACGTAAGGTAGAGTATAAGTAACAGAAGTAACAAAAAATATGTTTTTTGATATCAAATGTTTAGAATTTAGAATCAGATGGTCTTACGCAGAAATATAATTTTCTACTTTTCCAGTATAATTTTGTAAACAAGTACGACATCTGATTCCGAGCAATTTGCAAACATAGCTGCCTAATGTACCAGGTAGGTACCTACTAGGTAACTACTATTATTAAGTTGTCTAACCGACCTTCCTCGAGGCAACTGAGCAACCAAATGAAATCATTAATGTAAAGTCCTGACACAGATAATATAACGTTTCGAATAGCATCACCAAACGTTGTTTTTTTTAAGAAAATAATTCTTCACTTCAATATCCTTATGCATTTTAATATTTTTATTTTTATACCATTTTAGGTTTACGTAAACAATACATCAGTTTAAACAGATAATATTTAAAAATATGGACAATATATTACAATGTAATCTAAGATATCTAATATACAATCAAAAATACAATATAAACGAACAAAACTAGCTTATACCCACTCCCTTCGTTGGGCGCACGTATGTAAAATATCAAGATTTTTTTTTGTTGGGACATTCGTAGCTCTTAGTGAGCGTCTACATTGCGAAATGAAAAAACTATACTAAATTTCAAGTCAATCGGATATATAGTTCTAGAGATGTCGTATTTCGCTTATATACAAAGTGTAAGTGTAAACACCGTTGTCACTAAAACCATAGGTAGTCGCTTTAATATAGAAATATTTATCCGAATTTTAAAAAAAAATGCTATTTTCCTTCATAAAATTTAAAAAGTTTCTGTCCGACACCGTCCGTAAATTCATGGATACCATATGCGCCCGAGTGACGTAATCACTGTAAAGATCACCGCCCGAGCTACCTACAAAACATTAACTCACACATACAGGTACACATAACCTGTGATGTAACTTTTCCTTCATACATTCATCCTGGCTTAGGACAAATTTTTAAGGAAAAATTGAGATTTTACTATAAAAAATATGTTGTTATTTTTTATTGAATTTACGTTCTATAAGTGAAACCAAACCACTGGTTTCAAGGATAACGGTGCTTACACTAACATCCTGTATATATGGATAAAGATATAAGTAGTAATTTTTTAAGTAACATTCACATCTCTCATATTTTCCAAAATTTCGTTTTATCTAACCACATAATATTATGAGTAAAAAGAAACCTTATTTGTATTCGCTATAAATTTAGTATTTTGGAAACTAATATAGTTAAAATATACACTAATTATTCTCATTATTGTCATTTGTACGTATTTTTCAAAAAAATTCCAATATAAATTACTTTTAATATCAATACTATTCACATTTAATGACATATACTGTGGTTCAGATTCATTAGTTTTATTTCATTTTTTTCTATGTTTTCCGAAGCCAAGGCTGTCCGCCAGTGTCCCATAAAATAAAAAAGCGTGGCAACACAAGTATGCAACATTTCGCAAATCGCGCGTATGACATTACCATATAAACGATTTGATCAAGCCGCTTGGTATCACCATCGATCAACGATCTGCGCCCGTCACCCAATTAAAACCATCTTAGCATTAAAACGAGACTAGATAAATTATGATCGCATTGACTTTATTAATTAGATCGCCGCGCCGTTTCATTCAAGAGATTTAAACTACTTAAATTCTTGATAATGTATTGGATGAGATAGTTTGATAATAAGATTTATTTGTACTAAGTCCTATTTGATTCGAAACGGCCTTGTGATTTAGTTGTCACTAGCTAATCGTTAGGTAGAGTCAGTCACCAATTACGAAAAGTGACGTTAAATATTTATGCAAAACTGAATTAGTTGATATTCAAATCTGGCTTAAGTAGTAAAGCTAAGTTTCAGTTATAATATCACTAAAATATTAATTCTTAATATCGTAAAAATCCAACAGAATAAATTGGAAATCAACAGATTGAACGATAAAATAAAAATTTACCTTGCTAATGAACTCAATGCACTTCGTTACAAATATTTCGAATGGTCTCATTGATATTTTGTATCCTTGAGAAGTAACTTACTACTTTGTATGGAGTAGAGCTAGCTATATTATTGTTGTAGCACTAATAGGTCGGCTCGACCGGGGAAGGACCACGATCTCAAAGAAGGTACATAGCAGCTTATGCACATGTGTTTTGTATAGTGAGCGTAGAGGCTCGAAAATTCTTTTTACTGAAAACGAGGCATTCAAACTTAGTTCTAAGAGGTGACAACGCATCTGCATTTTGATTCTTAAACGAGGATAAATGTATATGTGTACGGGCCACATCATCCACTTACTCTACTAGTACTAGTACACTAGTTTGTAACCCTTATTACATATAAAAAAAAATTATTATACTTATATTAAACACTAGGTTGTGTGTCGCAAGACTTTCTATTTTACGAGAGTGTTCGTCTAACAATCCTAGGTGCATACAGTCGGACTCATCTTCGTGCCTGAATGTGACTTTCTATTTCTATAATTATTTTTTGTAACCAAATGAAAGTCGTCTATCAAAGAAAATATACTTCATTTTTCTTTGGTAAAAAAAAACTTCGATTTTGTTACAAATAAAAAATATCGAACAAAACCGTTGAGCTATTACGTACTACGTACAGTACATATCACTTCAATGAACATAACAAATAATAATTCTTTTATTCTTTCTTTTCTTTTTTCTTTTTTTTAAAAACGTTACACGTACACTAGGATTTTCTCCTTTATCGCGGGGGCAGTTTACAAACGTAAATTGCACAAGGACTGCTATTGCTAAGCCACTGCGCCACGGAGTCGTCAAGTAATAATTATAAATAATAATTAATTATTACAACAAATAAACTGACTGTATGTTTATCTACTTAAATTTCGTCAAAATTCATTAGCGTTGCATTGGAATTATAATAGCGAGGATGTTATATTTTAGGTTTAATTTATGTGCATATTTCAAATGTCAGATATTTGAATTCCATTAGTATATAAGCATACTTAATAGGTCAGCAGTGTGAATGATCAACTATGCATTTTTATTTTTTTTTATTTTATCAATTAAAAGATTAGGCGAAATAAACTTCCCTATTATCCGATTTTAACGGTTAGAATTTGGATTTCAATAATTAGATGAACATTTTCAATTATGTAAAAACTCCTTTGCGAATTTTATTCTTGAATTTCTAGACCGTTATCGATACTGTAACAGCCTCTTAAAGTCCACTGCTGAACACAGGACTCCCCCTTAGATTGCCTCATAGGGGGGACATTTGCCATAGTTATTACGCTTGGCAAAAGGGTTGATAACCGCAGTTTTATTATTTTTGGTCGTTATTAGGAAGACGCTGCTGCGTCTTCTTTCTTCTCCTGGTATGTTTCCTCTGTCGCCTCTTACGTCACCCACGGAACAGTATGGGGTGTAGGATATTCTTACACTGCCTCTACTCCAAACTGGAATTTCTAGACACTGAATTGTAATCTTTTCACCTCATGGTCATGCCATAAGCGTTTTGAATCTGCCTCCAAATGTTGACATGGTGATTCCCATGGTTGGTTTATTGTCCTAGACGTTCTTACTTTGAGTAGTTTATAGCATTCTCGACTGAGGTCTTATTGACTCTCACTCAGTAGCATTTTATCGACGTCAGACCAGCTCCTGTATAGGCACTTTTCGATTCAACGAAGTTCTTTAGTTCTCGTATACCGTATAGTATAGAGCTTTTACGTTTGTTCACTTTCCTTAAAAGTTGTCTGGGATGATGATTAATCTCCACAGTCGTGCGCACAATTGTCCCGAAAATACTCTGAACGGTACACTGCCAGTAGGCTATACTGTGCATTACAAGATAAATATAAGTCTGTATATTATATGTATTAAATGAACTATAGCCTGGGATGGTTGGATGTCATGGTATTAGCTTTTGATTAAATATTACCATCCACCTCAGACTGGGTAGTTGCGATGTAAGAATATCCACTTCATGATACAACTATACTATAATATAGCTGCAGTATGGTTCTACACGTAACTTGAAACATTAAAAACAATCGCAAACTACTAGAGCATTACATTTAAAATTAAACTTATAGCATTTCATTATTCAGTCAGCTAGTATTAAAAATTAATTTAAATAAAAATGAAATGAAATCTGTTTCGGTAGCCGATATCTTTATAGGAATGTAGATCCGCTAATGACGCACAGCATGGTCATAGTGAATATTCACCACACCTGTCGAGAATTTATACCCGTAGCCGGGATCAGTGACGTCACGACAGTATCTAATATGGCGGACAGCATTTTGTAGATTTGAGGCACAGACAAAAAATATTCTATATAAATGGAATTATAAAATTTATTATGCAATTTATAAATAGAAATCAACATTTCTCGTTTACTTTTTACAGCATCTATCATATACATATACATATTTTGATTTTTTTACATGGTGTAAAATACCCTATTACTGCAAATAAATAATTCAAACTGACTTTTATTCATTTCATGATCCCTGATCCTCAGTATTGTTATTTTTCTTTTCCTAATTATCATATTTTAAAACGTCTGCCCCATTTCTCTTTGTCAGAATACTAAGTCGGTTTTTAGTTGTCATTTGACGCAATTTTGATTATATTGAAGTGACACACGACCTTATAGCTCACAAGATGGTAAGTGGCTATAGCAGTTCTATTACATGCAACCAACATTTTTGCGTAGTAGAACCATGCTGCAGCTATATTTTTTATTTTTTTTTAGTAAACGTTACCCCCTCCCCCCACTAGGATTTTTTCCTGTATCGTGGAGGCAGTTTACATACATAAATTGCACAAGGACAGACATCCAAACCCGAAATAATTACTTGTAGGCCGTACAAATACTTGTTCCGTGCGGGATTCGAACCCGCGGCCCTTAGCGCTGTAACTAATTGCTAAGCCACTGCGCTACGGAGCCGTTATTATGGTTGTAGCACGATTGGGTTGGCTCGTCCGGGGAAGGACCACGCTCTCACAGAATACCAGCGTATAATAGCAGCTTAAAGCTGCTGTGTTTCGTTTGATAAGTTGTAAAGAACCGGATACCCTTTTTACTGGAAATGAGACATTCCATCTTAGTCCTTGAGGCATAATAACGAAATTGCATTTTGATTCTTAATTGAGGATGTATGTAGATGTTTATGAGTCACGGCATTCATTTATTACCAGGTGGACTGCGTGATCGTATTACTTTAAAAAAAAACTTCAAACAAACAAGGCTGCGGATACGTTGTCACCATTGAGGACTAAGATGGAATATCTCATAATCTCACAGTTATACAGGCAGCTGTGCACGCACTGCTACTTTGTAAATTAATGAAATTTTATTAGTAGTAAATGAATGAATATTTATATATCATTATCATTTCATTTTAAGGTCTTATCTGGTTGATAAACATGTAAATAGACAAAGTATAATAAAAAAATTAGATACAATAAATAATTTAATAATAATAGGTAGCAGTATACTGTATTTCAATGCTCACACGAGAATTTTTAATGATCAACCCGATCGGTTTGAAGCTAGGTATATAGTTACATTGCATTAATAATAATTATTATTTTTATTTCGGATAACCAAGTAATCCATATAATTTGTTAGTAAATATGAAACTTATAATCTATGGTATCTTATCAATTAAACAGTGACGGCAATATTGCTTAAAAAGAAACGAGTCACATCTTTCAGCAATTATTTTCATTATGGGGTTGGAGCTAGCTCGCACCCTTTTTAGGTGGTAGAGCCACACTGCACCTATTACAGTTGTAGCATGAATGGGTCGGCTCGTCCGGAGTAGGACCACGCTCTCACAGAATACCAGCGTAAAATAGCAACTTCATGTTGCTGTGTTTCGTATGTTGAGTGTAGAGAACCGGAGACCCGTTTTACTGGAATCGAGGCATTCCATCTTAGTCCTCAAGGGTGACAACGCA
>DWHP01005215.1:0-12063 GCA_018247895.1 Parnassius honrathi
CTTCATTAGTTCCTTGTTTTTTTTTTTTAGAATGAGAACTCTATGCAATTAATAATAACATAATCGCGTAGAATGCTCATTCTGCTTTTTAAAATCGCTTTTATATAAAATCTTGTTAATACATTATATCAAACTTAAAAAATGTTACATAAGAATTAACAAAAATTATATTTACTGCTATTATAAGTTATAACTAGGAGTTGAGTAGAAGTTGACTTTGGATATTAAAGCACAGTTTTGACATCCATTCTCTAAAAAGCTGTTAAGTAGCAAATATAAATTTTATAGAAACAATAATAATAATAATGTCCTCCAGACTTGAATTTCAGTTCCAACCGATTACAGTCACAACAGTCGCGCTTACCACCACTAAACCAACTAGGCAGTCAGATTTAAACAATTTACCCAACTTAGAGCTCCTGTCATAGAAAACCTTTACAATTTTGTTCTTAATGCGTGCACTGAGTGTATATTGTTCCATGAAATTATATAAATAAAATGAAAAACACGCATAACTTGTTTTGATAATTATTAGGACTGACATTTAATAATTTAAATATGAATGTGATAGCTATAGTTATTCTATTTCACGATGAAGATTTCGCCTTGATTATAGTAGTGACCTGTACCGACAGGCGCGTTTGTGTGTGTAACTGAGCGCTCCGCACGGCTAACAAAAACCATGGTCAAACCTTTATTGTGAAATAGAATAACTATACCTGTAACAACTGTAAAAAAAAGCACAAATTACTACAGAATTTAATTTTAAAACTATTCTCAGTTACATTTTGTTTTTAAATTGACAGATACATTAATAAATGGTAATTTTTAGTAAAATATTGTGGGTATATATTTCACAAACATTTGAATGATTTATGGTAAGGTTTAAAAATATTTTATGGAAAGTTCCCGTGAAAATAATAAATAAGCAAGAGAAGCGACAATCGCAATAACTGATGATTTTGTTTACAGAATGGGTGTAACAAACGGGCACACAGTCCTCCTGATGGTAAGTGGATGCTGTAGCCCATAGACATCTACATTTATCTTCGATTTAGAATGAAAATGCAGATGCGTTGTCACCCCTGAGGACTAAGATGGAATGCCTCATTTCCAGCAAAAAGGGTCTCCGGTTCTCTACTGCACCATACGAAACAAAGCAGCATTGGGCTCCTATTTTACGCTGGTAATCTGTGAGAGTATGGTCTTTCTCTAGTTCTCTTTTTTACCATTATTTTAACAATATTTCTTTAAAAAAAATATAACCAAGTTTTTACATAAAATATGACCGAGATCCCTCCTGGTATTGTTCGCTACCTGTCTGTAAAGTTTAATCACAATATGTTCAGCCACTCCAAAGATTAACCCAGACTGACAAATATTTTCATATTTATATGTGCATACATTTATATTATGTTTATAGATGTAAATTACCAATAACCTAGGCTATCCAAGGCAATAATAATAAGTGTCTTATTATTTATGATTCTGAAAAAAATCTAGTACTAGACAGCTTTAGGAACATAATTATAAGAAATTTATTGACATATATTGGTAATACTCTTATCAATATAGATCATGAATAATACTTATTGAAAGTCACTTTTTTTAATTTACAATTTTTGGCGATTGCCACTTCCCTTGTCCTCACCACTATGTTGATGGCTAAAGCTAATAACACAATATATTATAAAAAACAAAGACTTAACAAATACATAAGTAACACTGATATCACATGTGCCATTCTAATTTTAGTGCACTTTACATTATTCATACATTCCTTACATTAAATGATGCAAAGTTAAGTTTATCAAATTCATAAAAGACAATTTTGAACTGATCATAAAATTTAGAGAGCTAGCAGTAATTATTCAGGCATTGAATTTATCCATGATTAATATTAATAATGCTAAACAGTTAAGGACACCTCTACCTTTTAAGCTCTGTGTTTTACTTAGGTGAGAATTGGTTTTGGAATTCTATTCTATTCTGTTAACATTAACAACTTTTAGAACACTATAATAATTCCTCTACTTTTGTTATTTTTTCATTTAACATTTATGAAAATTTTTTGACTGTTTGGTGTTTCAGATATATGTTTATATAAATAATATATATTACATGTTAGTTTGTGCCTTAAATACACAGGAACAATACCAGATTTGTTAAAAATATTTACTTGCAAATTAAAATAGAAGATGTAACAAACCATAAAAATTCTACTAAGGGACAGTTTTCTTAATTAATCCAAGAAAGTTTAGGACCTAATGAGACGAGTCGAAATAATATTTTGTCCCAAATATTCACACCATTTAAAGATGATATTATATTACAGATTAAATATGTTATTATGTTTGTTTCAGATACATTGTTTAATTTATTTAAAAAAAACTTGATTATGATATTATTATTCATCAAAATGCTTAGTGATATATCAATTCACAATTTAATTTCACATTATGTAGAAATAAAATTTGTAAAAGCAATATGTTAATATTTATTTACATATAAAATTACATAATTAGTTGCTCCCTTAGGTATCTACAAGGTATGTGGTGATTAGTCTAGGTTCTAAGTTTATGCCTAAGATGAAAAATGAAGGTAAAAGTGTTCTATGCCTATTAGAAATAATGATATTAAATTTGAACTTTGAAATAAGATCATCTAACATTTGCTAAACTTTTATAGGGTTTAATTGTTACTAAAATTCTTACTATTCTATGTGCAACAATAATGGACTAGTGAGTTTTACATGGGAATATAACTCTATATATCTAGTAAAGCGTAAATATTATTGTAATGTTGATCTCTTAAAGTTGTGGTGATATTATTCCGGTATTGCCTACATCTATCTTTTGTGCATAAATCTATTCCTATAGTTCTACGCTGCATTTGTAAACAATTATTTAATTAATAAGTGTTTTATGTTTGTCACAACAAATTATCCAAATAAATATTCTAACTCTAAACCTAGAAAGTATATAGTGAGATATGATTGTAATTTTGACTAGCTCAGTTAAAACAGGTAGGTATTAAAGTAAAGATTAACTTGATTTGTTGAGAGTAGTTGTGCTTTTTGATTTTGATGATTCATGTGAAGGTAATGGTCTTGCTATACCAACCCTGACGATCCCTCTCGGAGCACCTTTCAAAGCTTGCACGGCTTGATCTAATGTTGCATTCTTTATACTCGCCCCATTTACTGACATAACACGATCACCTGGGGATATTTCTCCATTCTTCTCAGCCACACCACCCGGCACCAAACTTCTCACAACAATTACAGTACCCTGTGGATCAATAGGGTCTTGATAGTCCAATATAGAAAACCCAAGTCCTTGGTCCCCTTTTACTAACTCAACTATATCTTCTTTACTCTGCCACATAGCTAAGCCTGACACACACTCAAGTGAACGAGACTTCTTGGATAATTCAGAATGGTTTGTAAGGGTTGCTGTGCTTGATGTGTTAATGGATGTATCAGACTGCGCTTTTACTAGTGTAGTTAAGTTATTGAGGCTACCTGAAATTATTTTCCTAGCTTCGAATCCTTCTCTATCCTGTGCTAAATTGATTACTGGTCTAGGTCCACTATCAGTGTTGCTTCTCGCACAGACTAACCTGACCCTGTTTGGTAGGTGCTTCAATATATTAACTACCTCAGTATGAGTTAAGCCATGGAGTCTATATTCATTTGCTTCTAGCAATTCATCACCTGCATTCAAGGTACCTTGCTGTCCAACCGGACCTTCTGGAAGAACTGATCTAATGTAATGATGTGGTCTCACTTCTTGACCACCTTCCACATCCACAGTCCCCTCAAGGCTGATACCCAAACCGGATAGTTTATGTATTTCAGCTATTATTATTTGTTTGTCAGGTCCGATCTCCTCTTGCCACTTCTGCTTTATTTCATCCTCATCTATAGCCAAGATTGCATCAAATCTTCTATCTAATTCCTCTTGTGTTGGTTCATTGATTTCAGCATCTCCTACTTCTAGCACACTGGAATCAATGGTTGTGTTTGACTCTGGTTCTGGTTCAATTTCTGTTGTACTGTTTTCAGCTTGCGATGGCACAGGGAACCAAGAGAGAGTTGTAGTTGACGGTGAAGGAGAAGTTGGTCTTTCATCATTGAATATAGCCAGTTGTAAATGTTCAAACTTTGGACCTCTCAAATATCTCTCTAAAACTAAGTGTACTGATATCCCTGTGTTTCTCAATATTTCCACAGCTTGAGGATTACTTTTATCTGCCAGCGACACTCCATCAACTTCAATGATTCTATCATTTAACTTGATCTTTCCACTCTGTTCAGCACTACTACCTTCAATTATACTTTTAACGAATATACCTGATAATTCCTCTTTTTCACAGACATAACCAGCCACAGTAATACCTAAGCCGTAGACATTTTTATTCAAGTCTACATGAATAATCTCGACCTCCGGTAAAGGTGGTAACTCCACAGGCACAGTAATTGTTATGGTAGGAGACACAGATTGAGCTATGATCGGATGATCCGGTATTTGTTGGGGATTGTCACCAATTATACTAACAGCTGCTGCTACCTCTACTAATGATTCTATGTTGCCATTTTGCCCATTGATGTAATCAGTATAGCACTGGGATAAATCGTACACTGCTCCATAACCACTTTCGATGAGGTGCCGGTCAAGGAGTTCAGGGTCCGCGAGAAGTTTGGTGGGTACGAGCGCAGTACCTGGAATGGGAGCTCGAAGCGCTGCAGCTGGGTCGGCCGGCCGTGCTACCAAGAGACGGACGGACGGGCCCGCCTGACGCAACACGGCAGCAACTTGTTCTGATGTGAAACCGCGTAAATTCACTGATCCGACTTGAAGTACGTGGTCGCCGCTCTGCAAGCGCCCGTCTTTATCCGCTATGCCTCCCGGCAGCACGTATTTAATCACTACCCCCGTGCTCCGTCCGCCAACCAAGTTAAAACCGAGCCCATTGCCGTCGTTCGTGAGTTCGACGACTTCCACCTGCGCCCACTCGGTACTCAGCACCATCGTCCTCTTCACCATGGGGCTCGCTGTTACGTGATGTGCACGACGCGAAACTCGCCGAGGTTATGCTTCCTTGACACCGACATTTTGACACAACCACTGATAAGCACTTTCAGTTTCCCATGTAACTATAAACCGCATTTTTTATAACGTTTAACATAAAATTTTGTAAAATAAGTATAAAAATGACATTTACATACTTGCTGAAAAGGAGACAGCGAGAATGTGGCCAGCTCCCGGCAGGTGTTCCCGTCGAATAAAAAATATCGACGACTTATGTCACACAGAAGCTTACAATATTTAAATAATTGTTTAACTCTTCAATATTATTAATTTCTAAACAATTTAGTAGGAATGACAAAAGTAAAAATAACCACAGTGAATAAAGCTACAAGAAAATCGGTGTTCAGTAATTCATTTGTTAAATTCTCAGCTCAATAGTGTTAAACTGTTTATTATCTGTTGAATAATTATTTCTTAACTTTTTTAAGAAGTTTTGGCGGGAACTTGACGGTCTACGGATTGTTGCTCCTGTTTTATCACTTAAATAATGGTTTGAAGTGGATTTTGATACGTAAAAGTGATGTGAATTGTGTATTAAGTGTTTGCGCATGCGAACTATTAGACAAAACGACGAAACAGTGCTTCGATGTTGAAACAAACCTCAAGTTATTTTGATCGCTTATGCACCTTCTTTAAAATCACAGAGTACATTATATATATGTTTAAAATACAGATCCTGCCTTACACTTTACTTTTGGTTAAAAACCTGCCAAAAGCTTGCCAAGTCTATAGTGAAAAATGCCTAAATACTGTCAACTTTATTTACCATTGTATTAAACTGAGAAAAGTAAAAATACATATTTAAATTGCTATATTTTTATTTAATTATAGTTAAACCCTGAACATGGATTTGTTCATTCAATTTAACATATATTTAGTTGGTTTGAATGCAATGCAATTGCCGTGCTCACCAGTGCCCAGTTTAACGTGCAAGATAGACGCTACATACATGTTTATTAATCTGTTTCGTGTTTTTGTCTTAATTAAATTAATTTGAGAGAATTTTTGTTTGCATGCAGCGTTGAACATTAATAAGCATACCAGTCCCTTTTGGAAATTTGCGATACATACATATTTTAATCGTCTCTTGTATGAATGATTGAAATGTTAACCATAAACTCGTATTTATGAATACTTGTTTTAGGATTATCAACTTTACAAACAAACTTTTTAAGTTGTCTATTGAATGTGATATAAACATAATACAAGAAGTAAGTGCGCAGAAATCCCCCATATTCTGGCGAAGTATCTAGAGTCGCCATTTTAGGCATTTTGAGCTGCCATAGTGATATCTATTTTGATACCCCCATACTGCCAAATACTGCCAGGTTTTATTAAACGTCAGTCGATCATGCCGAAGGCCTTATATATATGACCAATCCCGCCAAAATGGCAGGACACTGCGACATATGGTCACACTGGTCCACAGACTAACTATAACTGAGCTCACTATCACTAAACTCAATCCCGTGTTGGCGGAGCCACTCCTGAATTTCACTCTTTTTTGTTAGCTGATGTCGGTGCCCGATTTATTTGCTGGGAGTGGTAGGGTGCGTTGTCCATTGTGATAACTTATGGTTCTTCAAGACTCTGCAGCAGCTTTGTAAACCAGTCTGTGAAACCTTTGGCATTCATTTCTGAATGGTAGTCCTCGTTTTGCGACTTCACAGCACGGAATACCCATCTGGCTTCGGGTATAAAACCATATTTTGCGCAGCCTGCATGACAAACTGAAACAACATAATTATATGAATATCATATTTTGCATTAAATTATTATTAAGTCGTATTTCTTACATAAAAGATGAAAGAATACCAATTAGTCTGCCCCCCTTTCCCGTTTTTGTGTTTAAACCGCCTTGTCCATCCTTGTCTAGCCAAATTCGTTTGCGGCTGTGATTTTAGTTCACCCAAGTCTCATCAAAATAAATTATTGTTCGAGTGTCTTCACTATCTCTCAGGATCTTGAGTTTTCTCAGGAATTGTAGCGAGGCTACAAACGATGTCAGTCCTTTCCATCAATTGTTGACGACCACCTGGACCTTGTGTGTACTTGTACCCAAATTCTATTAGTATTTTACTCAGAAGAAATAGAACACTAGATTTTTTAAATTTAATTATACTGTTTGTTTAATTACACTTTTGTCAAAGTCGTCTAACGCTGTTTCTGTACAAGGCCGATAAACGCTTTCTCACGGAGAGCTAACTTCTCCCTCTTTACACTATTTTTTAATTTTGTCGAGCGCTCTAACACTCACACCACATATCGCCGCAGCAAGTTTACGAGAATGGCAGAAATTAACACTTTGTAACTTTTCGAGATCTATTTTCATTTCAGTGAAAAATGTTAAAAAATTGTTGATTACAACACATGCTTGTGCGTTGTGGGTATCTTGGTGCCAACAGGCAAAATATTATTTTGAATAATTTCTGCCATTTTGGTACAAAACAAAGGAGTAGCCATTGTTTCACGAAAGAAATTCAGAGAGCGAATGCGCAAAAACAAATTTCTCGTCGATATATGTACTAAATTATCATTGCACTAATTTACAGGTAATAGGCGGGGGTAATAATGGAAAACAAATGACTCATAACATAGCAATGTCGTTTGTATACCGCACTACCGCCGTGTACTTGTCTTCGATGATTCATTTGTTGTTATCGATAATGGCGTTGCGTCCGCGCAACACGCTCACCTAGCCGGGCTGAGTCCGAGCTACGATTTATGATACCAACTACACGGACAAAATAATTTTATTATAGTAGATGTACTGTTTTCATCGACCACCTAATGTACTCTGTGTCATCGACTGTCCCCTGGGTTGAGCCATCATGATCGTCATGATGCGTAAGCATCATATTAGTCTGTGTGAACAGACTAGTAAGTTGATGCTACGCATCTCTGTGAGTTTGTTGTGGGTCTCGTCTCGTAGGTCTGTAGGTTATGGCTGTGTGTGTGTTGCCAAAATCTCCCAAAAACTTTGCAATGTGACGTATCAACATTTTGCGAAGAAAAAATCTATAAAAGGAAGATCCCGAAGAAGAAGACATGGCTTAAAAACAAGCACCCAAGTCAAAATATTAACAAAAAAAAGTAGGACCACCATCTTCGTGATATATGTATTTTGTATCTCTTTAAGTAGTAGAGCCACGCTGCAGCTATAATCACAAATTATAAAGTTGTACGTACAGGCTATATTATGGTTGTAGTTGTAACACGACACGAATGGGTCCTGAGAGTACTCTAGTACATCTTATTATTTTGTGCCTTAGAGTACATCTCTTCACTCTATACATACATACGTATACATAGAGAGAAGAGCTGATGCGTCACATTGCGAAGTTCTTGGGAGATTTTGAGGACAGCTCAACCCATCAGACAGTGACAGATGACGACAATCACACATATTCTAACCACCAAAGCGATCAAAATAACTTGAGGTTTATTTCAGCATCCAGACTATGGAGTGTAGAGGTAAGGAGTACAGACTGTATAAAAAAGTGTCCGTAGGTAAGCGCTATATAAGGGTAGCGCCACTGTACCTACAGTCTAAATTTTAAAGAACTTTTTATAATTTTTTTATTGCACAGACTTTCGCCATAATTCTTTTTACAATAATTATTTTATTGCTTTCAAAATTTTTATTTTCAAAATAACTCTCAACGTATTTTACAGCAATTTATCATACCCTGTAGCTACTCAAGCACTGTTGCGGCGAGTTTTTGAACTGTTATTTACTGCTTACAGATGGACACATTTTCAACTATTCTCCTATGGGAGATTGTCCTCCTTACCTCTGTAGTCCATGTTATTGTGGTGTCAACATTTGAAAAAAAAAGTGGACTGGTTGAATTAGTTATGTGATAGATCAAAGAAACCTATTTCCTGCTATTTTACGTTAAGTTTTTTAACACCAATTTATTTATTAGCTTCGCGTGTAAATCTATCTATGTAATGGAATCTTTTAATATAAATTTCATCGCCTTGTAAACGGCGATTGCCTTGAAAATTTACACTCCTATCAACGACCAACGACAATACAATAATTTAATAACTTCATGCAAGTATCTTGGTCAGGATCTATATGTGGTAGAGCCACGCTGCAGCTATATTGTGGTTGTAGCATGAATGGGTCGGCTCGACCGGGGAAGAACCACGCTTTCATAGAATACCATCGTAAAATAGTAGTTTAGTGCTGCTGTGTTTCGTATGGTAAGTGTAGAGAACCGGAGACCCTTTTTGAGTCATGGCATTCAATCTTAGTTCTCAGGGGTGACAGCGCATCTGCATTTTGATTCTTAATTGAGGTTAAATGTAGATGTCTATGGACCACATCATCCACCTACCCTTAGGTGGACTGTGTGCTCGTTTGTCATTCTTATTCTATTAAAAAAAAATCGCAATTATTGTTCTATAATCGTAACAGTTTATGATCAATGCGTGTTTTTAAGTTTTATTAAATTTTAATTTTATTATTTGTGATGTGCGTCCAAAATGTTCTTTCCTATAATATTATGTAGAATAGAATATAATAATATTTTATTCCATATAGATTACATAATATAATTCTAATTGAAAGTCATTTTATAGAACAGATGAATAAAATAATAACAGAAACTGTTATTTATTTGAAACAATTTCACGTTACAGTGGTCGACAGTGTTCCCCTATGCTACTTCAGCGTCGTTGGTACCAGCTGAAGGAGTCAACGAGGTCGAAGTTCTACAACTTCTGGCAAACCTACCGTGGAAACCCTAAACTGTTGCAGAAAGCTAACGAAAATAAGCCCACCAAAGTACAGATGCTGATAGCGGAACGGTGGGTATACGTTTTTGTTTTTAAAGAAATAAATCCAAAATGGCGGCTAGTATTTATAACTCTTGAGCATTGAAGTAATATCACTGACCTTTAATAAACAAGTACGCTGGACTGACTATACACCGTGACAAATGAGGCGATTTGATTTTCTCCATTTTGGAGCTAATAGAAGAAGTGAGCGTCAACGGAACTAATAATAGAGATAGTACGGTGCGACAAAATTTGTCGATAAAAATTTTATACTCAAGCCCATCATTCTATTTACGTATTATTTTAATATAATGCCACACAATAAATAAATTCGAATGGTCTGAGACACAAGCTTTATACCCTCATATGAAACAAAAATCGACGCTGCGTTAGTCTATTTGCGTTT
This sequence comes from Parnassius honrathi, assembly GCA_018247895.1. Lineage (NCBI taxonomy): Eukaryota > Metazoa > Arthropoda > Insecta > Lepidoptera > Papilionidae > Parnassius > Parnassius honrathi. The sequence continues at coordinate 10,288 of DWHP01005215.1, forward strand.
TCCTTCGTTACTATAGAACGGGTTTTATTTCGGGTTTCACCATTGGGCAGGGTAAGGTGGGGTGCACGGTGACGGTGACGAAAATATTAATTTAATCAACTTTTAATTGGCATGGATATACACTTTAATAGTGTCTCCTTAACTTATAATTATTTAAATTTAACTGTTATTAGCAACAACCTACTTAAAATGGCATGAGATCAGTCGTTTGTAACAATGAGCCTCGCGTCTATTACAGGGTAAGGGGCACAATGTTACAACATTAAATAATAGAAAAAAAAATCAACAATAAGGTTTTAACTAATGTCATATTCATTATCCTCAATATTTGTCAGTAATTTGCCAACAAAATCCTTTACTTATTTTAGTTTCCCAACAAATTTAACGACCACAAAGTCGTCCTTTATTCTGTTTCACGTGATAATTTTATATAACTTCGTCGTCAGATGTTACATCGTCAGACGAGGAAATCGATTTTTGAAATTACTATTTGAGTCATCAGTGAATAGAACCCTTTTGCCTGTTTCAGTTGTCCTTGTTCTCTGACACGGAACTTCTTTTCTTGTGACACTTTCTTTTTTTTCTTAATTTTTTGTTTTCTTTTTTCAATGCTTCTTTTTCGATTTCGATCTTAATAGGTGTATCAATTGGAATGCAGCTTTTCTTTCTGCCCCGGTTCGATGGTAGTCTCGGTTGTGCTTATACATAAGCCCGACCTCCTAAAAAATTAAGCGGAGTTTCATCTTGAGTAGTTAGAAATGCTGCTAATGAACAATTTTCTTCAGTTGTTCCAGATGGCCCTTCCGCAGGTGGGGGTCTACTCTGACTTGCGTTCGCACTTATACTTAGGCTTAGGGATAATGAAAGCCTGTTTGACACCTGTTGATCTGGAGAAGCTGCTATCTGAATTATCTAAAATGTGTTTGGCCCTGTATCAGTTACAGCAGCCTTTTGTGGTCCAGAGTGGGAACTTGATCCGGTAGCATCATCAGAATGGACATTTTGAGAATTCTGTTTATTCTCAATGTGTTGACTTATGATTTTTTTTATATATACTGTAAATCCCCTTATTTGTGGAATTTTCATTGTTATTCATCGTTCATTCATCACTATCTTTGTCTTTGTTACTAAAAGTAATTTTTATTACATTAGTAACATGAAACGTAACCCAACAAACTCTTTTTCTAGTTTAAGGTGGAAGCGCCGGCCGTCCGTCCATACATTTTTTAATCAAAATATACACTAAACACGGACACTCTTTCTTTGAAACTAATCATTTTATCACTTCTCTACAATGAAATGTGTACGCGCTTGACTTTTATAGGCAATAACTTACATTATATACTGAGAAAATCAGTAGTGAAATCCCGAAAAAATTTGACACTTTTTTAGTAGTGTAGGTGACTTTTGACAGGCAAACGAAAGGCGATGTTTAAACATCGGCACGCTAGATGGCATGCAAGTGATCTTAAATAATTCTGATAAATCAATACCGTAAGTTCAGTAATTGGTTAATTTCCTTTCCAACCTTTAAAAAAAACAGTATAAAATAATATAGAACTAATGACCTTAGACACCTAAGTTTTTTTGTAATGTGAACAATTTTATTACTTATTCTTGTTGTGTGGCAACATAAATTCCAAAAGTCGTAGGTAGAGCGACGATGCCGTCCTTCCTGACCTTGACTTGACGAAAGAAACGTTGCCAAACTTCGTTCACTTGTTTGTATTGTTATAAAATCTTATAAAATACATTCTGATTTCGGTTGTCACGCGC
>DWHP01005216.1:0-12063 GCA_018247895.1 Parnassius honrathi
ATACAAATATTTCTTCCGTGCGGGATTCGAACCCGCGGCCCCCAGCGCAGCCACTCATTGCTAAGCCACTGCGCCACTGAGCTCTCAATTGCCGTTTTAGTTTATGTTGTCATTCAAGGACGAATCGCATAGGTAGGTACGTGATGACGCCGTCGCGCATTGCGTCACTCAGGAGTGCGTATGTGTTTGCGCACTAGCTTCGTACTGCTCATCACAGCGTCCCTTTCGCACGTGATGTCGGCTGAGATAGCATGCATTTTAACCCAGCCCACTACATGCCATCGACTAGGGCAACCTTAAGGCACCGAGGTGAAAATTCTCTAGCATTCTCGCGAATTCGCGCGCCTTCTCACGCGAAGATGCGATATTGACGTTTCCATTCCATTCTGTTCCGCCGCAATGGAAATTGAGCCTTACCCATTTTTTCTCATATGGTTACCGCTTAGGAATGAGGTGGAATATTTCGTTACCAGTAAAATGGGTTTCTGGTTCTCTTGGATGTTGCTACGGTAAGCTAATTCTGTGAGGTCTTAATCATTCATGGGTAGAGCTGGCTGGCCTATTCGGGCCCGCACTCACGGACGACACGGCATGGCACGGCGTGGCAAGACATACTTTGGCATTCCGAAGGATCCTGTGTCATCCCGCGGCATGCGAAACAAGCTAAGACGCGCTCGTACACCGGGCGCTCGCGCTGTGATGTCGCCGCAACCTTTTTTCAATTACTTAGCATTCATATTCCTTTAACAACATAAAGTAACCTATGCGTTTCACGTGATGCAGCGGCGTGGAACGGAATGCCGTTACGTGCCGCGGCATCCCTTGAAATGCCGTGACGTGCAGCAGGATGACGCGGCATTGCGCGAGACGTTTAGGTCTATGAAATAAAGGAATAAGTTAGGTCTGTTGAAATAAAGGAATGTCAGAGCTAAGATCATTGAAATAACGTCGCAAATCTTTTTCCACGAAAAAAATCCTTTGACACGCTGTGCCGTCTGTGAGTGCACACCCTTAATGCTACTGCCATAATGCAGTTGCATGGCACACAGTTCATCCGGTTAGGCACTCTACCACGAAAATCGTAATCTGTTTCAATCCCATAATATATTAAGTGATATAAGTAAATAGACACATTGAAAAACATCAGTATAATGATCTAAAATTATACGATTTAAAGAGAAAAAACGAGACGCAGTGTCTTTATCATTCATAAAAAAACATAATTAAAAATATTAAATTGCTGTTGTGTTCCATATGAAACATAAAAGCCATCTTTAAATTTTTCCTAATAAATAAAAAAGTATGAGACATCTGGTACACTATGATCGTCAACCTACCTTGTAAGCGTGACGTTACCGTCACAGTCAGTTCACTGCTGAACATTGGCATCCCCCATAGATTGCCTCATAGGGGGGATATTTGCCATAGTTGCCACGCTTGGCAAGCGATCCCATCTCCTGATTTGTTTCCCTCTGTCGCCTGTTACCGACACCCAAGGGATGATATCAGGTAGTGGATATTTTTACACTACCGCTATAAGCGTGACGATTAAGGCAAATTCTCTCTAGAATGGAAGGGTCAAGAAGTGGTTTTTTTTAATAGAATTGTGACAAAAAAAGCACACAGTTCACTTGATTGTAAGTGGATGCTGTGGCTCATAGACATCTACATCTATTCTCGATTAAGAATCAAAATGCAGATGCGTCGTCAGCCCTGAAGACTAAGATAGAATGCCTCGTTTCTAGTAAAAAGGGTCTCCAGTTCTTTACACTCACCATACGAAACACAGTAGCAATATGATGCTTTAAGTGTAGGTACTTTTACTGTCTCTGCGTTTCATTTATATATATTATTAGTAGAATCCGTAGGTGACATATTATGTTTGTGCGTATGAAATCGCGGCCTCAGCTAGTTACATAATATTAAATAGTTTTGTTTTCATTCACAGGGTTGTTACGAAGTGATTGTTCATTATTTGGCGGCTAATATGGAAATATTTATTAGCGTAGCTGTCGTGACCGCCCTTCTTCCGTTATTTGGATCAATCTTATCGTGTATACTTGCTACTTATATCAAGAAATCCAAATATGATGTCATAAATTAAACGATTCCGCTCAAAATCTTTAAATATCAATTATTTTAATTAGTAGATTAGACAGAATAAAGTTATATTACATTAAGTACTTATACTCTATTCTTCATAATATTATAATCTTAAAAAGTTTTTGGAGTACTTTTGAATTTTGAAATTTCATTATCTAAATGTAATAAAGGTATTTAATAAAGTATTTAATCAAATGTTTATAAAAATTATTCTATTGTATTTAGTGTGATGTTAATAAATTATGAGCATTAAAATGGTGTATTTAATGTTGTTCTATCTGTCAGGGTGTGCCAACTAATTAGCATTGCTAACAAAATAGCTCCAGAAATCCAGAAAAATAATCTAATAGCTGTATAAAAATTATCTAATAGCCATATGGTTCAATGGTGGCTGCACTATGCATTGCCAGGAATGTTTTTAGGAATTTGTAGACTAAACCAAGTAAATACCTAGTCTAATATAATTTGCCCCATCTATCAAAGCTATTGTGAGAATTATACTCAAGAGATGATGAAAAAGAGACAATAAATTTGTCAATGGCAATAAAAACAATATTTCGAAGACATGCGAGGTCCGCCTACATGCATTGGAGCAGCGTGATGGACAATAGACATTTCCTTGCTTTCAAAACCTCTTTGAAACAAAAAGCCTATGCCCAGAAGTGGAATAAGCTGTAACTTTACTTAAGTTTCCCTGTCCGTGAAATAAACACAATAATAAAGATATTAAAATTTAATTCGCAACCATACGCTCACTTAAATACAATGATGTGTCTTACCTGGATTGAAGAGCAAGAGACTTAGCGGTCAGCCGCCATAGAGTCTATATCTCCTGAGGATGCCACGTGTAGAGGCGAAACACGTGTCATATTATCGTCGATTGTGTGTCTTTCCTGGAATAGTGGTGTTGGAAGTGCCGGGAGTAGTGGTGTTGGGAGTAGTGGTGCTGGGACTAGTGGTGACGGAATTAGTGCACGTAATTGAAGGAGGGCGGGAGGTGCTCTTCAATCCAGGTAAGACACATCATTGTATTTAAGTGAGCGGACGGTTGCGAATTAAATTTAAATATCTTTATTATAATGAAATTCCGCAAAGTAACGTCTGATTCTATCAATTAAAGACACAATAGTTAAACAATTGAAATGTTCATACATGATTCGTGGGCCATGGAAAGGGTTAATATGGTAAGCTCGTACCATAGTGGGAAGTGGCTAGCCACTAAGCCATTCTATATTATGATTGATTGTCGACCTGATGAGACATGCGGGGAGGCGATGTTTCAAAGCCTAGGACTGTGCTTTGTGAAAAAGTATGTGCGAGGTCTATGTTTAGTAGGTACTATAGGTACATACATAACCTATCTCGAGAGTCATCTTAAGGGATAGGCGGAGATGACGGGGTTCCATTTGGGTTCCTAACACACCTCTCTCGCCTCTTTCACGCCCATGTAGCATCACATAGATGCTCGTCGGTTAAAGGTTCTATTAATTTCACCCACCTTCAATATATCGTCGATTTGGTCGGTGAACTTCCATCTGGGTCGTCTCTTGCCTACTCTACCACTTACCTTTGCAGTATGAATTTGCCTTGTCACTTTCCTCATCCATTTTTTCTACGTGTCCAAACCACCGAAGCATTACTTTTTAATAATGCTCACATCTTGGATATCACAATTTTCTTATCACACAATTTCCAATCATATAATTCAATTACCCTTAACATACCTACTTCTTAATGACGTTTTTATAGCACTAGTTTTACTCTCTTGCTTCTGTCATAACCAACTTCCTCTACTAACTCAGCATTTTGAATTGCCATACGAATTTTTTTGGCCCATTTTGACTTCCCTCCTGAGAGTGAAGAGCCCCTTTCACTATTTGTCCTGCATTCTCTCTTCGCTCTATATTCTAGTATTGTCTACCATTGCTGCTAAATACACATCCTAAACACACAACTCATATGCTTGTTCAACCAACTTCGCTTCTATTTTCAAACGGTTTCAAAAAAAGCAGGTGGTCCTCAATTCCACTATTTTTTTTTGTGTTACTTCAAAACTTTTTTCTAGATGAACCAAGTTTGATTTTTTTTGAAAGAGTTTATTTATATTGAAGTCAGTATACAAAATTTTTAATTTTACTACTTGTTACTTCACATATCGTTTTACTTTATTTAATTATTTAATATTCTTTATTGCACACCATACAAAAATTACAGACTAGATTATTTTCTTTTCTTTCAACAACCACTATTTTAGTCTTACATGCTTTCACTTTCATTCTCCACCCCACCGACGACGCAAATGCGACTTAATCGTCGGCGTACAAGATGATGGCTTCTTCAACTTTCAAAGTTTTCAAACAACTTTCCTTAAACAGATTGAACAGCCACTAGGAAGCTACACAACAAAAGATGTTCAGTAGTTTTATTAATAACTGGCGATCTGCCCCGCCTTCGCACGGGTGATATCTGGATTCCACAACAGCGCCACCTACCGGGTGTAACTATGCCTATAACCTTCACGTAAGTGCAAGAAACATGTTGATAAAATTTTACCGCAATCTGATGAATGGTATGGCAGGACATAAAATACGAACAAACTAATATTAATTTTTATATATTAGATCATTACTGTATATATTTATGTAGCTTAAAGCAAAGTAATAAAAACCTAAAATAACAACAATGTATTTATTTATATACCAGTCACTGTTGTTATTGGGAAATCACAATGAGTCATTTTATTTATAAACAAAATACATACAATGACCAAAATTGTTTTCACAAAACAATGTCATGAGTCAGTAAATCTGTTATAAAAATCTTTTAGTCAAAAATTATCTACAATTACACTAATTTTAGTCACTGTCAGAACTATGCTTATCTTCCTTTGGTTCTACAGGAACTTCTTGTTTATAATGTCTATATTCTGGTTTCAGTTCCCACATATTCTTGTGTGGGTTCTTCAAATTATAATTGCAAACTTCTTTCAAAATTTCTTTTAAGTATACTATGGGTTGTTTAGTAATCTGAAAAAAAAAAGGGTACAATAACTACATGCAACAATATCAATATAATTGGTGGTGGTGAGTAATATTATACAATGCGAGCTACTTTCGACCCCGCCCTATCTAATGAGATATAAACTATGAGACTACCACCCTTGCAAATTTTGATGTCCTATAAGGCACCCTTAATTACCAAGAAAACCTAATTTTATTGTTACCGATAATAGTTCTTGAGTTATTGAAGCCAAGTTAGTGCCATATTTATCACTTACTGACTCACTAATCAATATCAAAAGCCTACTTCTAGGTGATTTAGAACCATATTAATTGTGATTGTAGCTTAATCAATAAAAGAGTTGAGGTCAGTAGGAATTTTTTGTTAAAGGAAATCACTCCGCAACATTAATTTTTAATCAAGAGTGGCTACTATGACAAACATCCCTCTTATGAGGCAATTTAAGAAAAGGCCTGTGGCCTGTGATTAGTGGACTTTGATAGACCGCACCTGTGAATTGCAAGAACTATTCCTAGACAGAAAAAGAGTTACCACCAGTAAACAGAGTAAAAAAGTAGCAACTACATATGTAGTTTCATATATACATATATAAACACTCAGACCTTTTACCCAGAGGGGTAGGCATAGACTACAGACTTCCATTTGACACAATCCTGACACATCTCATACCTCATACATGCTCGTTGGTTAAGGGTACTCCTAATTTGGCCTATTTTCAAAATATCACCAATTTGGTTGATAAACTTTCATCTAGGACGTCCCTTTTCGACTCTGCTGTTCACTTTTGCAACATAAATTTGCTTTGTCACCCTTTCTTTATTCATTCTTTCCACATGACCAAACCACCAAAGTATTACTTTCTTAATTCTGGTAACAACATAATATTGCAAACCACACTCTTCTCTTATCACACAATTTTTCACCCTGTCACTTAGATACAGCCCTAACATATTCTTATTCTTCTTAATGACCGCATTTCTACTGCGTTTATTCTACTCTCATGCTTCTTCTGCCACACCCAACTTTAACCACCATATGTTAAAGTAGGGACCAACACAGCATTGTGAATTGCCGTATGTGCCTTTTTTGACACAATCTGACTTTTCCCAATAGAGTTTAGGGCCCAATTTACTCTATTTCCTGTTTTGTTGTTTGTTATGTTTTTTCATAACGAAAATTATTTGTAAATTAAACCTAACATAGTACATAAATATTAAAAAAGATATATATATATATATATATATCACATGTCATAATTCCCATTACAGTTACACAATCCAGCTTACTGACAATGACCAATAATTTCAAACAAAGAAGCATTGCATATGCATTGTCACCTCTGAGGACTACGATGGCTTGGTGATGGACCTTCCAAACCTGAACACAACAGTACATACACTGCAGCTTGGCTGCAGAAATAGAGAAGTAAATGATACCTGCCTACACATACTTCTAGGCAGGAAAGATCTTCCAGTACATATGTAGTATTTTGAAATACTATCTTCCAATTTTTTATAATCTTTCATCATTCTTATATAAAAATTACCTTTTGCAAATCTTTGATGTTGTAATACTGATGTTTTTCAAATGCAGCAAACAGCATGTTAAGAACAGCATCTTTATCATCGCGAGCCTTCTTTCCTTCTGCTTTCTTCCTCTCTTGGTATTCAATCTACACAAAAAATATTTTTCATTAGGATTTCATCATAATATGTTAAATAAATATGGAAGTCATACAAGTGAACTATCTTACATTGTGTTTATGATCTGACACAGGTTTGAAATTCTGTACAATTCGATCTAACTGTTGAACTTGTCTTTGTGGCATAGAGGCTTTTCGTATAGATTCAGACTTAAGTTTATAATATGTTGTGTCAGCATATGGCCTACATTCTAATTTTTGTACTATTCTGCCTTCCATATATAGTTTTTCTGACTCTGGTATCACAGCATCTGTGCTTGTAGCTGAAATATGAAAAAACTTTTTATTTAAATATTTTAATTTCAAAATCTTGACATATAAGTAAAACTAGTTTTTATTGATTTAGTCACATATTTTTTTATATTCATGACATTTTGAACACTTTACAGCACCCACCGTCCCACCCACAGATTAAAATGATTAATTTTTGTTCCGATCTACACAGTATGAACTTATAGTATTTTGAAGTCTTGCAGTCGTATGTTTGAGTTGGAATTTAATTTTATTAGTTTTATAGGATCTCAAGCAGATGGTAGCACCTAGCCAACTTCTTTATTGAAATTAGGATCTCTTTTGATTTCAATAGCCTCATGAATCATCCTTGAAAGGAATCAGTGTTTTTTAACGAGGATTTGTGGTCTATCAGGTTGCTCTGGTCACTCTTATATGGATAAAGTCAATGCCATATTTTAAAATGTGGAGCAAGATCAGCATATTATTAGTTACAACAGAGCTGAGGAATTGAGGGTTGACTATAAAACAGTTTTGAGCCATTTGAAAAAGTCTGGCTATACAAAAAAGCTCAAGATCAACAGAAAATAAGTGGTCTTTCATCATGGTAACACCAGACAACACACATCTTTGGCCACTCAGCAAAAATTGAGAGAGCTTGGTTGGGAAGTGCTAATGCATTCACCATGTAGTTACGACATTGGACCTGAAGATTTTCATCTGTTTCAGTGTGTTCAGAATTCTTTAGGCAGCGTTGGGTTAACATCAAGAGAGGACTGTCAAACCTACTTGTCACATTTTCTTTGATAAAAATCCCAAGATTTCTACAGCAATGGGATTATATCACTACCTACAAGAACAAAAATGTCTTGAATTTGTACATAAAATACAAAGGAACTTTCCCCAACCTTATATATTATAATATGTTAATTACATTTTAGTAAGAATTTCTTATTACCATCAAAAATAATATTATATATAAATAAGGCAGAAAAATATAAAAAAATTTAATTGTTTTAATATTTTATCATTTTTAAAGTGATATTAAGTTGGGCAATATTCAACAACATAAACTGGTGGGGTCTATCACATATATTAATCATCATCAATACAACCCTTCACAAGTCATCCACTGCTGAACATAGGCCTTCACCAAGAAATCACACAAAGCATGGCCCTGAGCCACCCGCATCCATTGACTACCTGCATATCTTGGTATTTATTTAGCAACTTGTGATTACAACTGCACTAGTACTGAAGAAGTGCAGCCCCTCTAAACTTGCATAACAAGTAGCAAGCACTCATGCTCACCTCAACACTTTTGGCTTGTCACTGCAGAGGGACTGCACTCTTTCCAGGCTTCCAGTTTACTAAAACACTAGGGGTAGAATAAATAGGTACCACATGAAATTGGAGTTGGCTCATTCTATTCTGTAACAGTTTTGAAATTCATACTTGAATTTAACAATATAAGAAATTATTCACATCAATTGACAATGTTAACTCCAAAGAAGCTTAGATACATGGTGTTGTGTGATAGGTAATGAATATAAAATTTATGTAAATAAAAACAATTTTAAAAATAAACATCTTGTAATCTTCACACTTCCACAGTATACTATTTTAGGCCAGTTACAGACTATAAGAGAATTTACTACCGCATATCATTCTGTAGGTGTTTTAAGCAGGTAAAGAAAGAAACAAAACAGGAGATGAGCAGCAGCTTATACTTGATAATAAATAAAAATTATTTAAAACTGTAGTTGCCAGCTTGCACGCCAAGCTTGATAACTATACAAAACGTCCCTCTTTGAGGCAGTGTATTGGGGAGGCCTTTATCCAGCAGTGAGCTAATAGGCTGAAATGAATGAATGACAAAAGTATTTGACTATTATACCAACAAAAGCCAGATCTATTCTTCATAAAAGTGCGGTTGAGGCATTAATTTGAATAATACATTATAGGTCTTATAATAAAAAATACATACGAACAACATGGGAGAAGACACCTAAAGACTGTCGTGTAACATTTGAAACATCCAGACGATGTTCTTTTGGTATACTTTGTTCGCCAGGATCCTTAAGGCAAAGGACTGCTTCAGAAAGAGAAAGTTGTACTTGGGCTCGCTGTCCTGGTACCCGTGAAATTTTTAACTTTCCCACTTCAATGTTCCCAGGTGCCTTCTCCCATTTATTAGCTATATATTTAGGCACTTTAACAAGCCATACTCCTCTTCCTGTATTCGATAAATCTAATTCACGATCAATGTGAGGAACAACGTTAGTGCTAGTCATTTTATGTTTACTTTGTATGTCTGTATAAATATGTAAGTAAGTCTTAAATCTTTTCACGGTTTACAATTACTCTGCAGTACGTTTGTTTCGTTAGCTTCAAGATTAGATAGATAGATAAAACAAAATTACTCCAGTGATAAAATTAAATCGTAACGTTCTGTCAGGTGGATACAACTGTCAGACTGTCACACTCGCAGTGACATTAGTCACTTATTATAAAGATTTTTAGCTTGGACGCTTGTCTATTAAGCCATGTATTCATTTTATTCAAGATCTTGGAGTATTAAACTAACCGAAAAATATATAGTTAATAAAACCATAAATTATAAGCACAAATAAATGGTTTATATTCCAGTAATTCCATGAGACAATCATAAAAACATTTTTAAAACGGAAAAACGAAAGCCTCAGTAATCCGGTCCCTGGCTAATCCGTCCGCTTGTAATCTGATACGTGTTTAACATGTAGGTGGATTCAAGTAGCGCTATGAATCCGCGAGGGGAAGAGGTGTCCTTCACGAATACGTGGACAAACAGGTTGCAATTAGTTCGCACCACCACGAATCTAGCTTGACGCGTATTGTACAGTTCAAATGTAACTATGGTAACGGCCTATCGAGCTATCATTATACGTTTGGATATTTGTGCATTGTGCGTCACATGACATTTTTATTATTTTGTATTTGATATGTATTCTATCGGATTACAAGGTACTCTTTTTCAAAAAGTTGCGGACTACCAGAGGGCTATGGCGGTATACTATAGTACGACGAATTCGATAATCCGACACCGCCTTGTAAATTGTAAAACATACGTCGGATTACCACGGGTCCACCGTATTTTAAATATTTTTCTTTATTTTGTTTATGGAAATAGATAATGAAGGCTATTTTTATATTTAATATAGCCTTCTTTATCAAAAAAAAATTGAGGTGACAAGGTCGACATTAAAGTGAATAAAATAAAAAAGATTGAAAGTCTACATTATTAAGCCTAAAAAAAGTGTCATTGTTAAGGCAAAATCAGGGCACATCGGCAGAATTGGCGAGAAACTTGTTCATCTTCCTTCGGGAACACGTGCATTCTGGTCTCTCGCCAAGGCTGTCCAATGGGAACTTCTGCCAGCTATCTCTTTCATCTCTACACAAGGAGGTCGACTCACTGGCCCATGCCGTAAGGGACAAAGCCGATCTCCTAGGCTCTCTTTTTGCGTCCAACTCGACTCTTGATGACGGGGTGAACACACCGCCAACCATCCCGCAGTGGGAGTGCTCCATGCAGGATGTGTTGTTTACCAAACGCTCGGTGCGCAGAGCACTCCTCTCCCTGGACATTAACAAGTCGAGTGGGCCTGAAGGCATCCCTTCTATTGTGCCGAAGACGTGTGCTCCGGAGTTGGCACCGGTCTTAACGCGTCTTTTCCGGTACTCCTACTCCCTAGGCGTAGTCCCGAAATCATGGAAGACAGTCTTTGTGCACCCGATCCATGAAAAAGGTAACCGCTGTGATCCGTCCAACTATAGGCCTACCGCCATCACCTCTTTGTTCTCTAAAATAATGGAATCCATTATTAACAGCGGGTTACGAGAGGAGGGCATTCGCTTGCGCCGGCGGCGGTGTCAGCCAGTCTGGAACAAGCTTTTGTGCGCTGCGGCCGGGCCGGTGGGGTTCGCGAGAGCAACCTGGAAGAATAATTGTGCGCGATGGCCCCGTCGATTAAATTGTGAAGTCGCAAGTTACGTAAAAATTGCTACGTCACATTACGATGGCTTCCATTGTGTTGCTTATTTTGTTAATATACGTGACAACGAGGCTTTTTTGAGTTTGAGTGACTATTTTAACTTCGATTGGTATTAATTTACGTCGACGAGTTGCTTGTGTGGCATTTTGATATCGTATGAAGAAATTTTGCTTGAGTTTAGATAATGGTGAACGCCCACGGGACTGTTTGCGTCTTGTGTAGCAGGGCAACGCATGTGGGTCTGCTAGCCAATTACCTCGGTGACGTCAGGTCACATTATACACTTTCTCACACTACTCACGCACCATCTTTACTTACTTCTGACGATGCCTTATGGTCTACCCTGCCTCCGGAGCTCGGTAAGTTTTACGTTTGCTTGTGCAGCCGTTATATAATAGTTATCCATAGGCCATTTGGGCACGAACCCTCGGTTGCTCGTCGAGTTGGGTTACTATGGGCCCTAGCCCAGTCGACTTTTGTCGGGGCAACTGAGGGTCGTAACATTCTCTGGTAATAAAATTTTTTTTGTTAGTGGGTAGAAGGTAGAACCACGCCCGTTAGGCTGTTCAAGTAGTGTAGTTTAGGGTTAGGTACCTACTCGTCAGGTATTTCGGGTAAGTAGATTAAATTGTCGAAGGGTCGGTCGCCCGAGCGAGGCATCTTTGCTAACCGACTGCAGTGTGTACTTGCCGTGAAGCGTAATTGAAAAAAAAATATTGACGTCTTTACTCGTAACTGTTGATTATTGCTTATATAAATTCAGTATCATTTATATATCTCTCTGTCTGCTGTTGTTTAGTAAAAAGAGATTAGCATTTTTTAAAAATATTTATTCCAATCAATATTACAAAGAAAAATTTCATGTGTGTTTTAAATAAAACGTAGTATCTATACTTTACTAATATTATAAATGCGAAAGTGTGTTTGTTTGTTTGTCCTTCTTTCACGTCGCAACAGAGCGTCGGCATGGCA
>DWHP01005217.1:0-12062 GCA_018247895.1 Parnassius honrathi
CATGAATTTGGGTAGATACACCTCTATCTTCCAGGCAGAAATTTTCGCCATACTTCGGTGTGCGGAAATCAATCTGCTAAAACTATACGTCAACCATATAATTTACATAAACTCTGATAGTCAAGCAGCACTCCTAGCGCTGAGGTCAAACTTAGTGAACTCAAAGCTAGTTGGAGACTGCGTGAACCGTTTAAGCGCCCTGGGATGTAACAACAGGATCGTTTTAAGATGGGTCCCGGTTCACGAAGGTATTGTAGGCAACGAATTTGCCGACAAATTTGCACGGGAGGGCACGATTTGGACTTGAGCTATTTTGTGGAATCTCAAGAAGCGTAGCCCGATTGACCCTTGAAACTCTTTATCACAATAAATCACTTAAGATCTAGTCTGACACACCGGGCTTAAAACATTCTAAAACCTTAATCCGGGCTTTTGATCGTAAATTCACCTCAGAAGCCCAAAGATTAAGTAAAAATAAATTGCGCATTCTGACAAGAGCCCTAACTGGACACTGTTGTCTTAAAAAGCACATGTTCATCCTGGGGCTAAGCAACTCAAGGATGTGTCGGTTCTGTTCCACAACGGAAGAAACACCTCTACACATTCTAACTGATTGCGGACCCTTAATGCGCATACGTAACACTCATCTGAGAAACTATCTACTCCGCCCAGAAGAAGTGAAATTGCTCACGGCTAAGCTACTTCTTCTTTTCATTGAAGACATGGGGCTTATCCATGAACTATAGCCATAGCACCGATCATAATAGATCTTCTAGGTCGCAGTGATACTGGTCTCTTTCTCTAGACCTGCATAGCTGCTCGCACATAATAAAAAAAATTGTACTCGGATAATCACTTCAATATACGGACTGTCAACTTGGTACCGCCGCAGAGCACTGTGCTGTAGCACCGCCCGAATTTCGACGGCATCAAAGGTTTCAACGGGTATTGTAGTTAGTTTTTATGTAGATTTTTTGAAGTTTTCTTTCCAAAGCTTTGTTTGCTGTTTTTTCTTAATATATTAGTTATAGTATACGACTTTGTGTTTTTGTTTCTATCCTTCTCCTAGTTTATATTTATAGGGCGACAAAGCTTAAGGTAACCATATTACCCTCACGTTCCTTATAGGTTATTATACGTTAATATACGATATATTGGCCTTAAAAAAGTCAACAATTGTAGGATGAAGGTAGTCGTGTTTAACTACGTACTTATACTTAGCAGAATAAGCCACATCTGGAGTTATTATATATTTTTTTAATTTGATGTCTCCTTTGTACCCAGGTTTTTTATCGCGTTGTTATATGTTTGGATTCAGACGTCATGGCTTGCTTTTAATAACACAACAATGGATGTTTTGATCACGTTTTTCTTAGGACAGTGTACTACGCAATTAAACATTTTAAGGTAAGGTGAGTTGCTACGTAGTGGCTGTTGAAAAAATGCGCTGCTGCGTAATCCATCACCCATTCAAATCGAGGGATCGTCAACAAAATCAAGTAACGGAGACGTCAGTAAAATCTAATGGTGAATTTCGGTATTTAAAGGATGGAATTTCTGCCTTAAATCACAAGTTCATTGCTGAACCCAGTATTAGTTAACTCTACAGTATTTTTGCTTATGATGATTTTTCTTATGAAATAAATAGAAGAAGTGATTTATTATCATTCTAAATATTTTCCCTGATTATTATTTGCGTTATATGCTACGAGAACTGTCTCTTTGATAAAGTGATCGTAACCACGATAGCTGATTATGTAGTAGGTACATGGTTTGAATCCCGGGTCGAGACAAACTCAGTTATCGGGTATTTCTCTCAAAAAATTAAAAATTTCTTAGCAATATTGTAGCAGCCTGGAGTCAGGAAGTTACCGGTGTTGTACCCTCGTGCCTTAGAAATCAAAAAACAACTAAAGCCGTTGGCCTTGTTTCTGATCTCTAACCGGTGTTGAAATGCTGTCTCATCGACCTAGAAGAGTGAGGAAATATAGTGTACACCTATGCTTGCACGCAAAAATATACTTACATTATTATGCTATCCTACGCAGATAGCTCGTGTCCGTCGAGACTGGCTTAAGTGACAACAACACGGTCTGGAAGAAATTGAATGCATAAAATAGTATATTGAAAATTATATTTTTGTTTCAGATATGATTTAGAAAATTTCGTCCAGATGTGCAAAAGCAAGTCAAAAGTCTGGGGCGAATCCTATAGCATTGTACTTCATACAAAATTTAGGAATATTCTATTTCATCATAACGAAATAATCACGTAATGTTTAGTCTTTTGATACTGCTGTTTAGACATTGCTTATCTTATCTACTTGACTATTATTAGATTACTACGTATGAAATCACAGTTTTCTAATAATAACTAGTTTGAGGTTTGTTTTATTATCTTGAATTCGAAAAATAAATTGGCCAATTATTTTGTAGCCGTTTGAAATCAAACGTCAAAATACCTAATAAAAAAAACAAGTCATAGCTTCATTTTCCGCTGATATAATATGGAAGTTTCTCTATAATATGGAAGAAAGAAAAATTGCAATTTGAATATACTCTTAATAGCATCACCTTTTCTCCTGACGATTTTGACCGTTATTTTCTGTCTTCTAAAATATTATGTGATAATTCTAGAGCTAATGCTATCTCTTTTATACCTTACATGCCTCTTTATACACATGAAACTCAATTTTTCCTCCTGTGGAACGAAGATGAGGTATATAAGCCTTTCTTATATTAAATCGAAAGTCATTAGTTGTGATGACGTGATTAGGTAATGGTTTTGCACATTTTGTAGGCTCATATCCGTGATAACTCAAATCACTAACTTTTTACTGACAAGTGGCGTTTTCCCAACTTTCTGGTGTAAAGGTTTTATTACTCCCATTCCTAAATCCACCCACCCTGCCTTTTCTCTCTAAGGTTCTGGAAGCTGCTGCTCGTAAACAGATTTCTTCTTTCACTTTCTCAAAAATATTCTTTCCCGTTATCATTCGGGTTTGCCCCTGGTCATTCAACAACTGTTTTTCTCAAGGTGACGGAAGATATTGGTGAGGAGATGGAATAATCCAAACCGACCGTTATCATATTAATACATTTTTGTAACGTATTTAATTTTGTTGACCACGATATCTTATTAACTCTTCTTTCTCACTCGAATATCTCGTCTTTCTCATCATACTTTGAAGGCGCCCACAGGCCGTACGTACTAGACATAAACTATCTGACTGGTGTGATGTGTCTACTGGCGTCCCTCAAAACGGTATTATCAATCCTCTTCTGTTTTTCATTTTTATCAATCTCGTCACATTAAACTAAATTGCTCTTACCATCTGTATAAAGATGATCTGCAATTATATGAACAAGTGAAACCCTCAAGTATCTTTAATACTATCTCATTATTAAATAATAACTTAAAATACATCTCTGAATGGTCCAAAGTGCATGGTATACCCGTCTAAATGCCAAACGATAGTTGTAGATAGCTCAAGATTATTATCTAAATTGGATATTCCCACTATTCCATCAATTATGTTTAATAATAATATCACAGCATTCTTTTCCCACGTAAAGAACCTTGGTCTATATATGTTGACGGTTGCTTAACACAGAACAAAAATATACAGGAGATGAGTCGCGAAACTAATGGAACTTTGCAATCCCTATATCGAATGAAAACCTTACGTCCCACCAATACTATAATCCTACTAGTCAATTCACATATCCTATCGATTATTGATTAAGTCGATGTGCTCCCAGACTTGTCTCAACATCATTTTAGTACATTCGATCGTCTGTTTAACAACTGCATCAGATACATTTACGGTCTTCGTTAATACGACCATAGTGCTCCCAAGTATCCGAAATTCCACAATTTTTACTGGATGCGAAGCATTTCGTCTTTGTCCTCAGGGGTGTCAACGCATCTTCAGTTTGAGTTTTAATTGAGAATAAATGTTAAAATTCTGTAAAATAACCATTACTAACCGTAACAATCATTGCTACGTTGACAGCAGCACTGGTGATGCTTAAACAAACCAGCCGTACCAATAATTCTCAGAAAAATTACTGGAAAATAATTTATGTCTGAAGTCAACTATTTTTTGAACATGTTTTGGATTAGGGATAACTAAATCAATTCCAGTTCAATCCCTAGAAGATACACGTTTACTCGTCTACTGCTTAAAAGAACCCCTTTTTATAGAAGAGGTGACAAACGAGCACACATTTTACTTGATGATAAGTGGATGATGTGGCCCATAGATGTACATTTATTCTCGATTAAGAATCAAAACGCAGATGCGTTGTCACCCCTGAGGGCTAAGATAAAATGCTTCGTTTCTAGTAAAAAAGAGAGTCCGGATTTCTACACTCATGATATTCTGTGAGAGCGTGGTTACTCCCCGGTCGGGCCCGATCCATTCGAGCTACAACCATAATATAGCTGCAGCTAGCACCCACGTAATTTTTTTTAATACTTTTATCGCATCTACCGCGGGGAGTGAACTCTGAGGAATTATTCGGATTAATTCCAGCCGCCAAATTTCACGAACGCAGATCGCGACAAAACTCGCGATACCATCCACACCATCTGGATATCTAGATCCAACACTGTACGTTTTACAAGGAGTTTTATACCTCATACGACTCTTCTGTGAAATCGTGTTTTTCACTGGCACCGGCGATTTAACCGGACCAACATGACTTAGGGACCTTCACGAAACTCCTGCTCTTTAAGTTCCCCTGGTGTTCAAGTTGCTCATGGATGGCGGTCAACACTTACGATGGATGAAGAGTCAAACGAGTATTGCTTTGACTGGATCTCTTTCATCCACTGTACTTACCAGACCTTGATCTTTTAAAAATATTTTTTTTAATTACATTTAACTTTTTATGACTTAATTTAACTTTCAAACAGAATATCTTCATACACAGCTTCCAATTATTAATAAAAAAAATTCCACTGCTTGCTTTATCTAGTCGAAATAGACGTAGATCTTCTCTACATACAATAAAACGAAGTCATTTCTCGCCGTCTTTACGCCTAGATCTTTTTAATTACGAAACAGATTTTAATGCAGTTATGTTAGGTATGCGGTAATTTTAATATGTGTACATGCATATGTTGTCTTAATCTAAAATTTATCAGTGAAACACCGAGGCGGATCTCTAGTTCTATTGTATTTGTACCTACTTAACATTAACATTCTACTTGTATAAAGCGAAGCATTATTTATGAGGAAATGAGTTGCGGTAAAAGAGTTTAAAAAAGTACAGTTGTAAAACGTTCTTCTCCAAATACAATGTCATCAGGTTTCGATGCACTCCACAAGGCTCTGGTGACCAATAAACAGTGCTAAAATTGATTTGTAAGCGCCAAATTCTATAGAGGCTTGTGATTAGATGGCGTTACGACTGCCGGTGTTTTAATTCTACTCTCAACAAATTTTCCTTCTTATAGCCCGTTAAATATGGTCAAAGTTTTGAAGTTATCAGTAAGCTTATTTTTTTAAAGTTCTGATTAAAGTATCACAGTATAAAAACATACCTTATAGTTGTGAAACGCGTTTGATGTCCGCGTAGGTATTTACGCGGCGTGTATATTAGGGGTTATCACGAAAATGAAATAAAATAATTTTGGTTATTATAATATTCATTATCATTTATTAAAATTATATAAATCATGATTATAACTATAACAGTAATTCACCATCATAATTACTATATTTTTAGAAAAAGGCACATAAAATTATTTAAATATGTACTATTGAACATACTAGCGCCAACCGCATGCATTGTCTATCAGACTCAGTGAAGTGCGCCAGCACAAGATCCGCCCGCCCCCTGCCCTGCAATCCACTGTTGCTCTGCACAAGTACATTCATTTCCTAACTGTAAGGTCTTAAAACTGAGGTAGTATCTATGGTCGATCATTAGCAAGACTTAAACTTATGAATTAAGTTTCACTGGCTATTTATGACTAAAAATATAGAAATAAAAAAAAATTCATTCATCAAAATATATTTTAAAATACTTGTATAATTCAAATACTGATACACTGATATTGCGTAATATTACTTTTATTATATTTTTTAGTTTTTATGAAAAAGTTGAAGATATATATGGCGGCGCCATATTTTGTCAGTTTTTATTCAGTGGATGGATACTTTGTACTACTGCATACAGATTAGTCGGGGTAAGTTTTTTTTTAGATAAAATAGAAATAATATATTATTTGTGGGCAAAAGTTCTACCCATTTCCTAAATCCCTATTACCAAAGTATGAAAAAACGTAACGAAATAATAGATAAAACAATATTGTATTATAGTATTCTTGACGACACAAGTTGTAAATAACCCGTAAGAATGTAAACCTAACTTATTCCTAATCAAGTCGCACAGAAGTTAACATGTCGTGTATCAAGGATTATATCTGACATTGTTCACTTTAAGTTAACTTTATAAGTTTTATAAGGATGAAAGTCAAAATACAACTGAAGCTTATCGAAATATTTGAGAGATGTTCGATAAGAATAATCTTTAGATAGCATATGCCGCCGTTGGTTTCACAAATAGAGACAAGGACATAAAAGCTGCGAAGATTTATCGCTATCTAGAGGGCCTTTAAAGTTTAGCAAAAGACCATTGAAGAAATATCGTAGAAGTTACGCAGAACTGTGGTAAAAAGACAGATACCTACACTTAGCTTAATAAAGTTTTGGAAAATTATGTGCCACATAATTTATTGAAAAAAAAAGTCGAATGGAAAGGCTGAATATTTGTTTGTGTGATGAGAAGACATGCGTTTCTACAATAATAGACCCATGCGGCAGCTTTTACTGTTGTACGTTTGGGGGGGCTCAAACCGAGGTGGTACCACGAACTCACAGAATACCAGCGTGAAGTCGAAACTTTGCTTCTGCATTTTGTTTGGTGAGTGCAAATAGCCGGAAGCTCAATTCTTCTTTCCCATCATCGTGATAGCGGAATTATATGAAAGACTACCCCAGGAGGGTACAGCAGAGAGGGAGCACTCAGAGAGGGATTCTCAGGGATAATCCCTTTCTGAGCATCTACGACCAAGCTACTCCGCTTCTAAGCGTAGGTGCTCAGGCTGCTTCGCGTTTTCTTGGAAGGGGGGGGGAGCAATTCCGCTGGCAACAAAAACTGCTCAAGCGGCAAGCGGAGCAACAACACCAAGGGACTCCTGCCACGCTCTCCGTAAATTTTTGCAACATCAGCGGACTTTATTCCAACCTTAAAGCACCATCTGGAGACGGCGAAGCCAGTCTTGCTCTTTTTAACCGAGACTCAGGTGTCCTTTCCAAGTGATACTTCATATCTCTCTTACCAGGCATACACATTAGAACATTCCTTTGTGCCCCGGACTGAAGTTTACGTATACGTCAGAGAGGACACCCGTTTTCGACGCCTCGGCAGTCTAGAAAGTTCGGACCGGTCCATCCTTTGGCTACGCGTAGACAGCGACTAACATCCACGCTCCCACGTCCCGTTATAGGTCGCATAGTGGTTATGCCGAAACAAACCGACTTGTTGACCACGTCCAAATGGCTATAGATTCCTTGCTACAGCAGATCCCGTCTACAGAGATCGTGATCCTTGGGGATTTTAACACTCATCACGGCGAATGGCTTGATTCACATCTAACCGAACATGCGGGGAGATCTGTTCATGAGTTTGCTTTGGCATATGGTCTGACACAGCTGGTTACTCCGTCTACGCGGATTCCAGATGTGGAGGATCATGCGCCTTCCCTGTTGGACCTTCTATATCAAGTCTCCGTCGACACCCCTCTTGGCTTCTCGGACCATGGTCTGATCCAGAATGTGTAGCCCCTTACGCTACCTTCGAGGTTGCGTTCTGCATGCTACCACCGTGTTTGGAATTACAGGTCGGCGCATTGGGGCGGAATGCGGTCTTCCTTTGCATCTTTCCCATGGAGACGGATTTGCTTCTCGCTGGATAATCCCAGAGCTATCTCTGACTTTGTCACTGATGTGGTGCTACTTGGAATGGAAGCATTTATTCCATCGTCGGTGGTACCCATCGGTGGTAGATCCCAACCAAGGTTTAATCGTTCGTGTAAGACTACATTACGCAATAAGCAGGAGTGTTATAGGCCCGGGCTCGCGCTTCGGCGGCTTGGGATGTAAGCACCGGGAAGCTTATAAAAAGTGTAATTTCGCCTTCTGGTCCTCAAAAGAGTTTTTGCCAAGGCAATTAGAATTGAAAACCAATTAGACATTGGCAGAATTGGCGAGAAATTTGTTCGCCTTCCTTCGGGAACCCGTGCATTCTGATGTCTCGCCAAGGCTGTCCAAAGTAATTTCTGTAAGACATCACTACCATCTCTGCACAGGGGGGACGTCTCACTGGCGAACGCCGTGAAAGAGAAAGCCGATCTTTTAGGCTCACTTTTTGCATCCAACTCGACTCTTAATGACGGATCAAATACACCGATGACCATCCCGCGGTGTGCCACTATTCCTAAAGTGCGATTCACATAGTGCTCGGTACTTAAACTCTCCCTGGGCATCCACAAGTTGATTGGGCCTGACGAGATACCTCCAATTGTGCCGAGGAAGTGTACTCCAAAATCGGTACCGGTTCTAATACGTCTCTTCCGATACTCTTACTCCCTAGGCGTAGTTCCGAATTCATGGAAGACAGCTTTCGTACACCAGATCCCTAAAAAAGGTAACCTCTGATCTGTCCGACTACAGACCTATCGCCATTATTAACAGCCATCTCATGCGCTATTTTAAGAAGCACCAGCTGATTAGTAGCCGCCAGTACGGTTTACGTCGGTCGGTTTGAAATCCGAACTCACCTACCACATTCATTCGGACTTCATCCACTGACTATCATCGTTTCAAAACAGCGACTGACCCTGAAGTGACTCAGAAAACTTCGATAAATTTGAACATGAACTAACAGCAATACTACACGAGAGCTTTTTTTATTCTAAATCATTCATTTATTATTCATCGTAGTTTTATTTTCCAATAAGTAAGGTAAAATTATGTTAATTAATAAAGGCCTTTATTTTGGATATATTTCATAATTTTAATAAACTCAAAACGGGTAGAACTTTTAAGAAACAGTTAACAAATATTGTATACTTATATTATTTTCTAAGACAAGAGCTATCTAATTTTTATTCTTTTTTAGATTGAAATTGTTTCCATAGAATTTCTTTCCATGGTTTTATATCTATTTTGCATGTTGGTAGAACTTTTTCTCTTTTGTTTCTATGGCAGCGAAGTAACGCACGCGGTAAGTAAATCAAAGTAATTTAATAAATATTATGGTTATTAAATCCGGCTTATTTATATTATTCAAATATAACGTGAGAGTGTTGTGGCGGTATAAGAATATTCACTATGGGGTGTCCCGTGTGTGTCGTAAGAAGTGACAGAGGAAAACTTAAACAGGAAATGGGCAACAGCATATTTCTGATGACAACTCAAAATTATGAAAAAAATTTGTTGACCCTGAAGGTCATCCCTGGAACTTCCCGCTAATTTCAAATGCAAAGCGCTCCAAATTTCCCTAAATTATGACGTTGAATATGAAATATCGGAGTAATTTAAAACACTCTATTTTTAAAAAAAATGTTGTTAACGTATATCACGAATGAATCAACCGATATTGACCGGACCGGTGGCGTACGACATGTTTTTTTCATGGTTAAAAGCTGATCATTTTTTGGAATCTATCAATAAACGTTTAAAAGTTATTCCAAAAAACAGTTTTATACAAACAAAAAATTTGGAAATCCGCGTTCATTTCAATCGATCAAGCTGTTCAAAAGTTATAAGAGGGTTATACACACACACATACAAACATAGATTACACCATCGAAAAATTGTCAGGGTGGCTTCCCGTGACGTCAAAACGTCAAGATTTGATGAAAACTCAATTTTCGAAAAACGGTGTAAAAACAATAACTATCAGATTTTTGAAAATTTTCAATTTTCTTAGCCGAAAGTTAAAAATTTGCGGTTTTCAACCCGCCTGATAAACGTTGGTTATTTCGTGACTAAAATTACTTTATCCTTCCTGCGGCTCGCAGGGCCACAGCCAACCGCTTAGCCATTGCTCTATTGAATCGTTTCTCTGCGTAACAGATTCCGTGTCGATGGAATATGAGGTTGAAATAATAAATTTAGAGACATAGTCATTAATATCCTCCAGAGCACTTTTAAACCACGGCAGCTGGTTCCAGCGTACACTAACCAGTGAGCAGGACACGTTTATAGTGTGACCTACCACTAAACCAGTGAGGTAGTCCTACGGGACATACGGCTACAGCCTATTAAATGTCCACTGCTAAACAAAGGCCTCCCCCCTAGAATGTTTCATAGGTCATACGTGTGCTCACATTTTCGTTATAGTTACCAGACTTGGCAGGCGCGTTGGCAACCGCAGTTTTTATTTTCTAGTTGATTTTACGAAGACGTTGTTCTTGGTTTGTTTCCCTCTGTCGCCTCTTATGACATCCACAGGCCGATGTGTATTATATATTCTTATTTTGATATTTATTTTTATTATTTTTACTTTAACCTTAGGGTGTTACCACACCAATCGATCGATCATCGATCGATGTCGAGCTCGGTTGATCGACGGCTACTGGTCGATCGACATCCATCGACAATTAATCGATGTGGTTGTGGGCTTATTATAAGTATCTTTCAAAATGTATTCAAAAGAGGACACGTTATTGTTGGTCAGTACACTTTTGCTCGTATTATTATCAGGTAGAAGAACAAACAAACGCAGAAAACTCTGGATGCGACTGTTTTTAAGGGCAAAGAGTTTTATTTCATCTAGACGTCATTTTAAATAGTAGTTTTTTGAATGCTTTTCGAATGAGTAACAGTGATATGAAAATTTATTAAATATTTAAGCTCCCTCAGTTATGAAATTGAATACCTATTACAGAAAATCTATTTATAAGATATAAAATCGGCTGACAATAGCAACTGGTCGGTAGAGCGGGACGGGTTCTCGAATAATCAAGCAGCTCAATCGACGTTGACTAATCCATTCTACCATCGATCGATGTTATCAATCAATCGGTGTGATAGAATCTATCGATCGACGATCGATCGATTGGTGTGGTCACACTCCTGCCACTACACTCGTTCGAGACATAGGCAAACAAATGAATAAGCAATGGATCGGCCATATTCCTAATACAACATAGAATTGAGAACACTGTATAACATAGAATTAAGAGAGAATAGAGCTTGAACGATAACCTGCATCCGCCTACGTAACTTAAGTAGCCTCCTACTTGACAGACATAATAAGACAAAGTTCGATTCGGGCCACTCAAATTGTGCAAAACAATATTTTGAAATTACAAAAAATATTGAGGCTCCGTGAGTAAACTTCCTACTAAACATAGAGTTCGTGCATAAAACGATTATTTTCCTATTGTGAACATACACGAAAAATATAACTTTTCTAACAATGATGACAAAAAGAAACTGTGCAATTTTCAATTCAGGCGAACAAAATAATTCCGTCAAGATTGAAATAATTGTTTTATAAATTTGCAGAGTGACAAAGTAATGGAATCAGCATATTTTATGAACTGGTTAGAGACACCCATACAACATCGTAAAAATCTAATTTTATTTATGGAGAGATTAAAGAAGCCTTTACTGCCCAAGGCAGCAATTATTGTGCCACTTTCTAACACCACTTTTATTTCGGTATGAAAGTTAAAAGTTTGTATAATCTACGTTTTGTTTTAATTAAAAATTTTAATCTATTTCAGGAAAGACGTCCGGCGGAAAATATGTGAATTTAAATGTAAATTATAAAATTCAATAAAATTTAAGGATTTTTTGATAATTAATTAATTTTTTTTTAATTTAAATGTAAATTATGGAATTTGACAGCAAATGTCAAATTTCAAGTAGACTGGCGCCACAGCTAAGAACTTTCTCGAAATGTACTACTTATATTGATGGAAAATACCATACAGATTTCAATTTTGGTTATTATGGTTTGGCTCACAAAAAAAAA
>DWHP01005218.1:0-12061 GCA_018247895.1 Parnassius honrathi
ATGTCCGTACGTTCATTCCTCCACGGTTTTGCTCAGATACCCTGGGTGCTACAAATCTTTAATTTCGCACAATTTTAAACATTAATAACACCTGCAAAACCGTGAATTAAAGTCCTGAAAAACATCTTTATTTTGGGTACCTCCCACACAGGTAAAGAGAGTTTGATTATTTTTACCCGTGTATTCTATGGTGTGCGGTGTTAGATGGGTCTTTTAAAAGTATTGGGGGGTATGAAATAATATTTTTTTCGATTTATGCGTTCGTTTGCGATATATATAGCTTTTTTTTTCATTAGAGGCATGTCATTAGAGTCACACGTACTGTGACGGGCAACTAAGGAACCCTACCTCTACATACATTGTGTGTGGCCCGATACGCACTAGGCGGTCAGCGGTCAGATGGCTCAAAAACCTCCACAGAGAGGAAATGATGACTGGTAGCAATGACAAATCGTAAACCATCATTATCATCATCCTCATCATCATTGCCTTTCCATGTTCAGAAAAGAATCCTGTATCAATTTAAGACACAGAAAATAGACATTTACACTGATTTAGCTCATAAATTTAAGTGCCAAACATTATTAACAAACGTAATTTTTATATGCTTATCCCTTTGATAAGTTTCTAGTGCCTAGTGGAGATGATTTACATACATTATGTGCATACATAGACAAACACCTCGACCCGGAACGATTAATCGTAGGCCATATAAATAGTTGATTCGTGCGGGATTCCAAATAACTGTCATCAGTGTCTCAACTCAATGCTAAGTTGCTTGGCCGCTGCCATACATGTGTGTGATGATTTTCTATATTTACACATTCCAGTATGAATGTGTAAACCCGAGGCTACTATGGGATACGAATGTAAGTGGGCTTAAAGAAGCTGTTTGTGTGTGTTTGGGTGTACGCCCCAGACTTGTCTAAGCCCACTTATATCTGAGAGCAATTTTGGGATATGTTAAGGACGGTTTTGATGAAATGTAACGAAAATGAAAATATTATTATGTTGGGAGACTTTAATGGAAGGGTTGGGATGAAGAGGTCTGGTTATGAAATGATATTGGGAACGTTTGGTTATGAAAGTATAAATGATAATGGTGAAAACCTCCTCACCGTACGTGTGGAAAAGAATATTTTTCTGACGAACACTTTTTTCTTCATAAGAAGATTCACATGTATACATGAGAAAGAGGTGATGACAGAAGTATAATAGATTTCATAATTGTTGATTCATATTTGTTTACAAGGGTTTACCGGACGTCCAACGTAGGGACGGATCATTACTTGGTCTTATGTCGGATTAACGGTCTATACAAGCGTTGGCACCATCGGACATCCATGTCTAGCACTGCGTTACGGCGCGTAAGAATAGAGAGTTACAAGATGAAGATGTGAAAGAGAAGTATAAATGAAGACTGAGGGAAAATATAAGAACTGTGAATGAGTTGTGTATGAATGATTTAGACTTGAATACTCTGTGGGATAATGTTAAGAAAGATTTGGTAGATGCAGCCACCGAAGTATGTGGTGTAAGTAAGAGAACAAATGAAAGAAAAAATAATACTTTGTGGTGGAATAATAGGGTATGGGATGGTGGAAGTTGAAGCAAAGAAGAGAGCATGATTGGAATTCCTAGCAACCAAAACTGGTAATTTTGGCGGTATAAATGATGAGATTGACAGAAAAAAGACAGAATTTTTACAATCTAAATAGGTGAGTAAAAGACTAAGTTGAAAGGAAAAAGCAACAAAGAACGGATAAGAATGATAGAAGCATATGTGATAACTTCCAGGCAGAAATATTAAAATGTTCTGGAAACTCGTAAGAACTGCCGGGGGAAATAAAAGCAGCCTAGAATGAATACTCTACCAGATGAAAACGGATGTATTCTCAGTGACGAAGTTTCGAATTAAAAAGGATGTAAGGAATACTTTGAAAGCGTGTTTTTGAGCGAAGATTTGTCTGAATTAAATGAACTAGAAATTCCAAACCAAGTGGAAAGGGGTAAGGAGATAAGTTTTGGATGAAATAATGAAAGCAATGGGAAGCAGGTAAGGCAGCTGGATATGATAGAGTATCACTCGAGATGCTAAGGGCTGGAGAGGGAGTGGTGGTGGACCTGCTGTACACCTTGTTTAATTTATATTGGGAAGTGAAGCGGATACTCGAAGACTAATATAAAGCTGTTACAGTCCCAATATATAAAGGAAAAGGGTCACAGCGGGACTGCGAAAACTACTGAGGTATCAGCTTGCTTAGTATTATGGGTAAATAGTATGCTAAGGTATTAATTGAAAGAATTATGAAAGAAACTGATGGAAAAATTTGGGATGTGCAAGCGGGATTTAGAAAGGGAATGGGGTGTAAAGATAAAGTCTTTTCCATACGCATTATTACGGAGAAGTTTTAGGTCAAAAACCAGGAAGTTTTTTGTGCGTTCATGGACTTTGAAAAGGCTTATGACAGAGTGGTCAGGACTGTCTTATGGCAAACACTGAACTCACTTGGGTTGAGAGCTGGTTTGATACAGGCATTATGGTCTCTTTATAGGAACTCTGGTGCTTGTGTTAGGATCAGGGTCTACTCTGACTGGTTTAGTATCCAAAAAGGTGTCTGAGAGTGCCGTATGGCTTCCCAGTGGCCGTTCAACCTATTTATAAACAGTTGTTTGCAAACTTTGAAAGATAAAGAATGTGGGTTAATAATGAGCAAGTTAACCTTCAAAGGCCTTTTTTACGCCGATACTCAAGTGATATTTGCGTCGTCGGCGGCTGAGTTGTAAATGATGGTTACAATAATGAACTGGGCATTAAAAGAAAAAGAAATGACAATGAACGCAGGTAAGATGAAAGTAATGGTTTTGAAAAGAAGAAAGTAAAACGTTATGTGAAATTAGAATCGAAGGGGAGTTGATTGAGCAAGTGGATGAGTTCGTGTATTTGGGATGTGTATTTAGCAGGAATGATAGATATGATAAGGATATAGAACGACGAGTGAATCCAGGAAATAGAGTGAATGGGGCTCTATACTCTCTATACTCTATTATGAAGAATCAGAATGTGTCAAAAAAGGCACGTATGGTAATTCGTAATGCTGTGTTAATTCCTACTTCGATGTATGGTAGTGAAAGTTGGCTGTGGCAGAAAATGCATCAAAGTAGAAGAAATGCTTTGGAAATGCGGTTTTTAAGAAATATGCTAGGGATGGATCTGAATGACAGGGTGAGAAATTGTGTGATAAGAGAAACATATGGTGTGCAAGATGATGTTGTGACCAGGAGGACAGGACGAAATGCTTCGGTGGTTTGGTCATGGTTTGGTATAAATAATGAACGAGGAAAGAGTGACAAAGCAAATTTATATAGCAGATGTGAACGGCAGAGTCGGGAAGGGACGCCCTAAACGAAAGTTTATCGAACAAATTGGCGATATTTTGAAAATGGGCCACATTAGTAGTACCCTTAACCGACGAGCGTGTATGCGTAGATATATAGATGTAAAGAAGGCGAAAGGTGTATGTCAGAATCGTGCTAAATGGAAGTTCGTAGTTTCTGCCAACCCCTTTCGGTGACAGACGTGAGTATTTATGTTGTGTATGTAAAATGGTGATAAACAAATCAGTTGTGTATATAGGCTGTAGTTGCTATTTACTACTGAGTGAACTGCCAGATCGTGTCCGTTTAGTGTCGGTGTACGGATAACCGCTACTCCAAATCATCCTGTAGGTGTCGTAAGAGGCGATATAGGGAAACAAATCAGGAGATAGGCAGCAGTGTCTTCCTAATAACTAGTAAAATAAAAAACTTCGGATGCCAACCTGCTTGCCAAACTTGGCAACTATGGCAATTATACCCTTATGAGGCTATCTATGGGGGAGGCTAATGATCAGCAGTGGACTTTAACTAGCTGTAACGGTAACTGAACTGTAATTCTGTCATTGCCATTTAGCTATTTATAACTATAGACTTAATTACAAAACGTGTTAGTTGTGTATGTACACACACTACGTTGTATCTGCTAGTATCAGAAAATTTTAAAAGATATTTACTGATATTGCTTGTCGATTTTAAAATCGGATCAGCAATCAGGCTCTTTTGCAAGCGATTCGAATACTAGTAACGTAGCATTTGATTGAATTTTGTGATTTGAACAAATTTGTCATGATGGTTTTTAGCTAACAGCCTAAAATTAAGCGTTTATAATCTTTTTTACAATATAAATCACCAAATCATGATGTGTCCTTCTACGTTATCGCACAAATATTAATTACATTAGCTATGGTACTTGATAATAGTCTTGTAAGACGTGTGGTCATCTTTTTAATCGATATTGACAAACAAGATTACCATTTTAGATTTGGTGTGAAAACAGAAGCAAAATATCTTAGACAATAAAAAAAGAACAGGTGTAAAGTTTTCTGATTGTATTGTAACAAACAACTTTTCAATAATAATATGGTCGAGGAAGGTGATCACAGCCATATGCGTCATACTTGTGAACAAGTGACGCTTAGAAACAAGGGGTCAGGGAGTCCTGGTGTGAACAATATACCAGCAGTTTATTTGGGACTGGTTTATTTAACACGCGAGCGTTACCGTAGTGGCGTTTGTTACCAAAGACAATCTATTCACTTGAATTTTTGTATTTTTATTTTCTTTTATAAAAGCATATTTATTTTATCGTTGGCTATAATAAGTGGCGGAGAGAACAAGTTCCTTCTTCGATCAGAGAAATCTCATTATAAAAAGGCAGTATATTAAGCGATAACGTTATAAAGACATTTTCAAAGTGGAAAACCGGAACAATTTCATTCAGTCTTCAGATATTTAAAACGTTCTAATAAAGATTTCAGAAAGCGATTAGATTTGGATGAGTCGTGCTTTTCCAACTTCATTTTTTGTTATTTATATAGTCTAGAACTTTTATAAAGGATTAACATATCCGTGTATATAATTTAGTTAGTTGTATGTCGTATATATTTTTTTGGTATTTCAGTAATTTCCGATCGTAGCGTGTGGTTCAGTAAGCATAATTTTATCGGTGACCAAAAGAGATATTCCTTGATAGCACTTAAATAGTTTTTGTTCAATGTATAAGCTTTGAATAATTATATCGTTTAAAATCACTATTTTACTAATTATTTACGTTTATTTGATGGATTAATCTCAAGATTACAATTTTCAGAAATTAATTTAATGTGAATAATTATATTACATAATCCAATATATTTATCGCGTAATACAGAACGCTAGAAATCTCGCCTTCAACTCACATGAACAAATGAGGGTCTACTACGTGACTATATCTAACTAATTAGGTATGTCCTTCTCAAAGCGAACGTACGCCAATTAAACTAGTACAAAACAGTCACCCCACAGTCATACCACACATTTACAACGTCTACCGACAGACTGAGGCTGATACTTTTACTCACCAATTTAAACTCGAACTCTAAACATCTCAAGTATATAATTCATTCACAAGGGCTGCTTAATACAAAAATACTTACATACAAATAAAATCGAAGTGTCTGTCTTTTATATCGAAATAACTGCTTTCTTTTAAGCTCACTGGCCTACTTTTGTGCTAATAATTAAATAACCCATGATCACTGGGATCACTGTGTTTGACGTTCTGATATCATACTAAGAACTTCAGGTTTCAATTCCCAAATTGTGTTCCAATTTATGCAGTACAAAATCGATTGCACTTAAAAATTTGCTTAGATTGAAATTTTCATGCTTTTTCTTTAAAATATCATGTTATCATGTGCACCTATTAGGTTATATCCCAGACAAAACTACAGCTTTCGCAGTAATTTATAGTACGCTGCAAGCGAGATCTAGAACAATCTCCCACCTTAATTACGTAGTATTAAGTCTTTAAATAGTTTTAAATACAAACTAAGACGTATACCTTGTCCCTCCAAGTGGATTTTATTGGTTATTTATGCGAATACCTCAGGGATGGTCCCATCCTAATAAAATAAAATAACTTATTGTCATATTAATGTTATATTATATTACCTCCCACAAAGCACGGTGCCGAGCCATTGCATCCATCGATATTTTGCATCTCTTACCGGGGCTTCACTCTTTCTAATGGGAGACCTACCTAATTAGGCTGCCACTCGAGAACCTTTCTTCACCATTGGTTGTCGTTTTTTCGATTAAATAAGGGGTTGTATAATAAAGTAGTAATAAAGTTTTAACCTCTAAATGTATATCCCATATCCTGTCACATGTCTGTGATTTTTTTTATTTTTCAGATATGCAGTTTTTCTTATGATATTTTACTTTAATGCCGAACACGTGCTAAATTAGCACTTAAAATTATAAATACCTAACATTTAAGAATGCTGAGATCGTAAAACATCTGTGGCATATATATTATAATTAATCATTTATATCATAAATCATTTGAAATAAATAATAAGTTATTTATTTCAAACAAAAAGTATCCATAGTGATTAGTAAATAAATTATTATTAAAGGAATCATAGGCATGGAATCCACTACCCAATATCACCCTGCGGGTGTCGTAAGATGCGATAGAGGGAAATGAAATAGGATAAGGTTAGTAGCATCTTCCTAAAGACAACTTAAAATTATTAAAACTGTTGTCACTAACCCGCCTGCTAAGAGCAGTACTCGTAATTATGACAATCGGAGGTTATTTATGAGGCAATCTATGGGAGCGACCTTTGTTCAGCAGTAGATTGTGATAGGCTGTATTGAACTCATTGGAAAAGAAATCGTGGCCAGTTGAAGCACGTGTTCGGATTTAGGGTTCATTCAAACAAAGCATCGTTTAATTGTATGTAGGTTCGACCTATCCTGCCTACATTTCATATGGTCAACCAGCGCGCATATCGTGTAACAGAAACGTGCAAGTTCACGTTCAAGCTCAGGTTTAACCACGTAAAATAAAACGAGAACGGGTTAAACCTGATAACCCGTTCCTGCTTTAATTAACGATGTAAAACTGAAAACAACAATATATTTCTATTATGGGAGGTATAGTGGATTCCCTTCTCGCCTGGGACTCCGTCTGGGTAGGTACAAACCTCTCACCTATAGCTACTGACAACAGTGCTTGCTGAGTTCTGGTCTGAAGGATATCTGTACTCTCAGAGGTGAAAACACTCCCATAGTCTTCGTTGTTTGAAGTTGTATGCAGATGTCTATAGACTGCAGTATATATTCACCATCAAGTAGACTGTAAGGTCGTTCGTCGTTCCTGCTTTAACAAAAAAAATATTCCTGACTGCTTTATACAAAATTATGGTGAGGATATTTCGACATTTTATAAATAAGCTCCTCCCTTTTTGAAGTCGGTTAAAATGACCAAATATTCTTAGAATTAGTTTTCAATTCGGATGTTTATATTTTTTTATGTATGTTCGGGCATAACTCCGTCATAAATAGTCGTATACGTAAAATTATTTTTTTTGTTCGAAAGAGGTTTATTCTTTGATTGTCCCATTTAAATTAGGTAAAAATCTGATAATAAGTTTTGGAGACAGACAACGGAACTCTTCAATAAATGCCAGCAAATCAAACGTTATTACTGCTGTCGACCTATGCATTGTTTACGCAATCACACAATATAACGTCACGCCTATACTCTCTAAAAGGGTACGCAGATATGTTCACTGTTCAGTTTACCACGGTACACACTCGTTTCTGTCAAAGTTGTTTTATTGAAGTCGGTTGTACAACATTTTTAATTTTAACACTTTCATATACCACGTAATTTTATTCTCATATGTTTTACAAGTTATTGCTATCACATAATAAAAATAACAAGTCAAATGTAATGTTGCTTTGTTCCTCAGTGTTTCTCCACAGTGAAACTTTTATAAAATCTTTTGTCAGAATTGACACCAAGTCTAAACTTTATTTATCTTCCATCGCGCCTTTCCGTAATTCTTCGCGACGTTGCCTTCATACTATAGTGAGATAGATTTATGAGTATTTGTAAAGTATTTCTAAGATGTCAATAAGGATAAAATATCGTTTCTTTTAGTGCAGAATATTAAATTATTCCCTTCGTACGTTCATTGTCTTCGACAATATTACCTGACGCAACAGTAAATACGAAAATATTTTTAACCCCTTTTAAATAAAATTTTTACAAAATTTTACTCTCAACTCAAAACTCAAAATTATCAGGACGATAATAATTTACGGATATAAAATGTCGGATCCGGTGTGCGTGTGTTTTTCTTCTTCCCCTAAACTGCTTGACCGATTTTAATTAAAAAAATTTTTGGGTACTTATAAGGTCACCTGAATGGTTCTTAGTTATAGTTGGACCTGGTAAGTGACGCTGTTGATGAGATCCAGAAATCACGCGTCCGATGCCGATGCGGATCGCTAGCTTATTTAAATAGGTATACTATTTTAATTAACGTATACTATTTTAATTTTAATTACGGATACGTATCAACTAGTAACTCAGTTGATACGTATCCGTAGTACTAAGTAGTTTTAAATTGTTAGATTCACTCCAAAAAGTGTCGATTTCAAAATCTTGATAGAAGTTTTGTACATCGAACTTTATTGGGAATATAATATAGTTAGAAAATCAAACAAATAAACCAAAATTCAATTTAATTGATAATTGAATATTTAAAAAAACGGCTATTGCAATTTAATTCGCTACTATTTGTAAAAAAACTTAAATTATATGCCTGTCGTTATTCGCTACCCATACAAAATTGCAATATCCACTGTCACCCATATCTTAGAAACGGCAGCAAATAATAATAATTTTTGCAATAAGTATCAATAATATTTTGTCAGGGGAACAGGTCCGTTATTTGGAATAGTCTATAAAGCAGTACAATTATCATGAATGCGTGAATCATTTATTTATTTGCTCATTCACACTAGTTTCGTAATCTATTACTTTATGTTATTTTTTCCCGTAACGTTGATATTTTATAAAAATAGAAGTAAACTCTCAATTTGGTATGCTAACTATATTATACTTCAAATAATTACTACGAGAAAGCGCCATTTTCTTTCGACTTTTTGTGTCTTGTTGACTGATGGTTTAACATCGTGCGCGTCGTATAAAGGACAATTATTAGA
The DNA here is from genome assembly GCA_018247895.1 of Parnassius honrathi. Classification (NCBI taxonomy): domain Eukaryota; kingdom Metazoa; phylum Arthropoda; class Insecta; order Lepidoptera; family Papilionidae; genus Parnassius; species Parnassius honrathi. The sequence goes on from DWHP01005218.1 coordinate 9,103, forward strand.
TAAAATTGCCAAATTACGTGAATTCGGTAAGTACTTTACTCGTCACTGTATTTAGTGGGAGGTCACCCTACACCTCGCCTACCAGTATGAGGGTGCCAATCGAAAATCTTTCTTCCCCATCGGTTGTCAGTTCTTCGAGCTATATAGCCGGCGCATTGTCACTTCAGCTTACTACTCCGTTAGGCTATGTCGGTGACTCTGGTTCTACTGCGGATATTCGCATTTCTAAATTTATCACGCAGAGAAACTCCAAACATAATAATTTCATAATACAGCCCACTATATAGCTCACTGAGCGACCTTGAGCTTTCTCATACGGCCAGCAGAGAAGGGACATGTCTCAGATCCCTAAGTCATCACTTCAAACACGCACTGGTTGTATAATCTCGTTTTCAGGTTTTGAGGTATACCTGACGAAAAAATGTGTCGTAATTTCCCGAACGCTGCCTAAACGAGTTGAATCCGTCGATTGATCTCTCGGTTGAAGTTGGACTTACCTTGTCGGACTATATGTCCCAGGGTAACATACTCGTCAACAACTTCGAGCTTAGTGCTCCCAACAACTACCGGCATAGGTATGATATGTACGTAACACACAATCTTTGTTTTGTTCATGTTCATCATAAGACCTAGCCGTTGGAAGACACGTAGTGCTTAGGTCCTCCAGCGATTCTGCCATACAGTCCGTATCGTCGGCAAATCGAAGGTGAGTGATGTACTCGCCATTGATATTAATACCGTATCCTTTCCAGTCCAGTAGCTTGAAAACGTCTTTCAATGAAGCGATGAAAAGTTTCGGTAATATAACATCAACATGTCTTACAATGCAGAGACCTTTGGATAGGTTTCCAACTCTGGTTCTGTACTCGGATTGCCATCGTAGTTCTACTGTAATGAGCACTTCGGCACTTCAATATACCAACAGTCGAATTAGCACCGCTGAAGGGACTGTAGCACCGTCCAAATTACGACGGAATCAAAGGCACTTTCAGACCGGACAGACATAGTGGTAGATTGTACTCTTCGGTGTTCTGTACAATTTACCGAAGGGTATGTATATGGTCTATAATACTAAAACCCTTTCGGAAACCAGCATATTCGGGAGGCTGGAAGTTGTCGAGTCTGTGTGCAGGTTGATTCCTAATGACTTGCTGAAACAGCACGAAAACGGACCTCAGAAGGGAAATCGGTCTGTAGTTCAAGAGGGTGTTGCCAGTAGTGCCTCCATGGAGGACGAAATTAAAGAACTTCTGAGAGACTTTAAGTACCGGTTTTCCACCCGCTTTCAGAAGCCCGGCTGTAATTCCATTTTCACTTGTGGCCTTGCCGTTTTTTAGGTGCCAGGAGAGCCATTCTAATCTCGCTCGGACTGACGTCCGGGATATCATCTGAATCATGTCGAATAAGACTGAATCTTGATTCGTTACCTACACTTACGTGTGGTTCCAACGATGATATGTGCAGATTCCCATAGAACCTCTCAAGCTCATTCGAAATCCTAGGTGTCGCGGAAACGATGCTGCCACACTCATTCTTCAGATCTCTGGCGAAGACTGTGGAGCATTGGTTCCGCTCGATCGCTTCTTCAATACGAGCTGTATTAAAGCTGCGTAAGTTCCGCCGCACGCATTTAGAGATCTGTCAGTTCAGTTGTCTATATGCTGTCAAATCTGTTGAAGACTGCAGCTTTATTTCCCAACTAACAGCCATTAGAATAAGAGTATTATCGGAGAGTTTTTGTATTCTCCTGCGGCAGGTCTTTTAAAACTTAGCTCCGACCGCATGGACAGTTTCCACGAGCTTATCATTCATATCGTTCTACTAGGCACTCAAAACGGTTTTGTAACTCGAACTGAAAGGTTTCGCGATTGGATTAGAGCACGAGGGGGACGGAGCGGTGACTTCATTAGATGAGACCTCCGGAACTTAACGATTAGGTTTAGTGTACCTCTAACAGTAAGATGATCACTGCCAATTTTAACCCTCGCGGTGACTGAGACATCACTGAACAGTTGCCGTCTAGTCGTCATAATGAAGTCAATCCAATTTTTTATTAAACCGTCGAGCTCGACTAGGTCCACTTCCAGTGGGCCACTTCTAAATAATTCATCACAAAAAGTCCCTCTAGCTCCTTGAAGTCGGCCAGCTGCTGGCTCTTTGGGTTTCGTTACCGTATTCCGAATTTATATACTTTCAGCTCACCGTTCTCTGTTGTGTCTAGTTTTGCGTTGATGTCTCCGATTAACACCGTATAATGGGTTTTGGAGGAATGCATGGCTATAAAGATATCCTCATACATTTCTACCCCCTCATCTGGACGTGCCGTGGTTGGTGTTAAGCCTGTATGACCTTCAAAGAATATCGTTTGGTGATTCTGAGTATAAGGTACGCAACCCTCGTCGACACACTCACAATATCTACAATTTAGTTAAGGAGGGACTTATGGACGATAAATCTGACACTTCTTTGGGACAGAGATGGTCGCCCTCCTGATGACAGAACAAGCAGTCGAATTCGAGGATTACCGTGTCTTCCCCCGTCGTCGGATCTTAGATAATTCTATTATGTCTCAGTGCAATTTGTCAATCTCTTCTTACAGCTCCAGGGTCTTCTCGTCAGTCATCAGGGTACGAGCGTTATATGTCGCCATGTCGTCTTAGGTGGCAACCAAACCTCCATCAGAGATTCCTTTATTTTAGCTCTTTTAGATTAGCACCCCCTGCCATACCGGTAAGATAGCCGCTACCGTAGCCAGGATTAGCGGGGCCGCTGGGGACTGGGGACCGTTTCTTCGGAACTCTTTTCATAGAGGTATATTGCCATAGTTGCCACGCTTTGGCAACCAAAGTTTTTATTGTATTATTGTTGTTACTGGAAAGATACTGCTTCCTATCTACTGCCAGTTTCCCTCTGTTGCGTGTTACGGCACCCACGGGAAGGTATGGGGTAGTATATATTC